>ML831756.1:19601-47156 GCA_009831015.1 Picea engelmannii | reverse complement strand
ACACAATTCTTTCACCAATTCTCCAATGAATCTTTCTTAACCTTTTCCATGAGAATTCCATCAATATATAGGAGAGGATGAGATGGTTACTTGGATAAGAATGATCCCACAATATCAGGGAAACCAGTAAAGAGATAACCATTGAAATGCCAACCCATTCTCTGGAAGATTCTCTTCTAGAACCATCGAGACTTCATCTTTTTCCAAGCTTTAGAACAAGTTTTCACCCTAGCTATGTAGCACAGTGTGAGAAGTTTGCACCCTAGCTGAAGGTAGCCTGCGAGAATGGGTCATTCTCTCACCCTAGGATATAAGCAACCTGCGAACTCTCTTCAAAAATATGTTTTCTGGGAAGAGATGAATGCCACTTTTCTCAGGAGAAAGTTGTTATTAGGAGCCTGAGTACACCATCAAGATGACCAAAAGATGACCAAAATCATGGGTAAAAGAATGCCCCCCAAAGTATGATGCTGGAATCAGTGACAACCAAAATACTTTGTAAACTGTGTGTGTGTGTCAGCAACCAGGGGTGCACCTAATCAAAAACTTGTGAACAACCAAGCATCTGTAGAATATCATATTAATTCTGAGATAGGCATTCCCATACTCAAATCACATATGGATGACATTATAAGCATAGTTCATGGCCACCAATCATACACTGTGGATCCATGCCATCAAATATAGCATAGCCGCCAGGAATACACTGTGGATCTATGCAAAATAATTCAAACTGAGGCGACATAGCCACGAGACATACAAAGTGGATCTATGTGTCGCAAATTATACATATCCCATCGCAACCTCAAAAAAGAGATGATATCCAGGGTCTTCAATCCTTTCGCCCAAAAGTATGGATCTAACCATGTGATTACATGTGTTGAAGTCGAACATGGTAGAAACCACTTCATTACTGGTCATTGATGAAACCGTTAACAAGTGCGAGGGAAATCACCATTAATGTCAATGACTCCCAAGGTACACTAGTAAAATCCATCGAATGTGAATGAATGAGTTGAATTCAAACATCTAATGGAATATTTCGATCAGGGGTCAATGATGTAAACCCACTGTCGAAAGCAAGGAAACCTGCCATTGAGGCATGCAAGTTCCAAGGTACCAAAAAATTTCTAAGTCTTGTTTCTGGATAATGAGTTGAAGTCGATGGAACAAAACTCGTCACAGGAGGGCCTTGATGTATCCTCCATCAATGACACAAAATGAGTAATAGATTTTGAAGGTGAAACATAGTATGATGTAAGTTGGACTAGACACAGGGAAGGCTGACACAGAGAGAATGGACAACTGTAGATGGCCAACTCAATAGAGGTTTCATATGAACTTCTATTGAACATATGAATGACACAACCAATGATTTGGGAGCATTGACTCAGAGACAATGCAGGGTATGACCTTGTAGAAAATTGAATGAGAGACAAATGGATTTCCCAAACTGGCTTCAAATAATGAATAGGGGGGTTTCATGTTCAAGAGCGACACTTACTGCCAATTAATATGAATACGAGAACACATCCCTTTCCCAAATTCCCTCCCACCATTTATGGCGATTACCTCTTTATTTTTACGCAAGATTGAGGAGGATAACATATGCTTATTGATACAAGCTTATCCTTTGGATAAGTCCTTTGGAGTATGTTTAACGAACCCTAGGAAGGAGTGGTTCGGTCCCATGACGGGTCTGTCGATGTTTGTTTAACGAGTCCAAAGATAGAAAACTCGAAGGTTTTTCATGATTATAGAGTCTGTAAAAACACTTAAAAGATAACTCTCTTAGTTCCTTTCTCATAAAATAGTCTGATGAGACTGAAAAAAAGATAAATTATCTCCCAACAGACACTTTCTTCAAATACTTTATCGAGCGTGAAAATAGAAAGGTCGCTCGGCTGTCTTTTCCTGTTTAGAGAGTCTGAAAAGAGCTTAAAGAGGACTCCAAGGGGGTTCCTTTTTCGTATAACCTTGTTGAGACCGAAAAAGTGATAAAAGTGTGCTCGATCATGTTCTCATGTATTTTAGAGCGTGACAATGGACAAAGACGAAGCTCGAAGTTTTGTACAAAAACCATAAAAAACAATCAAAACATGCGATGAAGAAGAAAAAATATGTCCGCATCCCTGTGCATGAACATTGAAGTCATTATGCCTACAAGTTGTACTCAAAAGGGCATTAGGCATTAGGTTTTAATAAATAAACAATTATAAAATCCAAAAAATGATAAAAGTAAATATAAAGGGGTAAAAACTCTTTTTACCATATCATTTTAACTTTACCAATATTTGAGCCGAAAAACCCCTCTTTTACCCTTGAAATTCAACGTTCAATTCTGGGAGTTACGAGCATCCATTCGACGAACCGTCAGTGGCAATGAGGTAATCTCCTTGTTCTCTACCTTTTCGTGGTTTGAGTTTTCATTTTCATTGGTAAAAGACACCATTTTGAGTTTGTTTTTGGGGTTATTATTGCGCCCAACCGTTCTCACAGGAAAGCCATACGGGACCTGCGAGAATGCCTCATTCTCGTAGGTGAGCCCAAAGGCGCCTGCGAGAACCTCGCACTGTGCCTAAAGGGAACCTGCAAGAACTGCAAAGTGTAAATTGTTTTTTAAGTTTTGCTCAATGAAAATATACCAAGTGTTGAATAGGGTTACTAATATTCTTGTGTTCTTATTATGTAGGTATTTGTCCATCACCATGGTTCTGGAATGGCGTGAAAGGGAGAATCAAGAAGATGATTCCATTGTCAGAAATCATTCGGCCACCATTCCCACTTTACGAAACCGTGGTCTTCTGAATTTATTTCGTATCCCGGGCATGAGGGCTCAAGTCAGGTTATTGGAGTACCTTGTGCATATGTGGGATCTCGACCAGCAAGTATTCCATGTGGGGGTCCACACATTGTCCTTGGATATTGATGACATTTACTTCTTGACAGGACTTTCATGGCATGGGTACCACATGAGACTGACTGGTAGCATAGGTGGTGGGTTACCCATGAGTGAGTATTGTCGCTTACACTGTGTTCTAGAGGCAGAGAGGAGCAAAGGGAAAGTTTCCATTTGAGGAGTGCGGGATTTGACCCTCTGCACTATTTTGTTCACCATTGCTCATATGGCTGGGAGTGTTGCTCCTCACATGGCTCTCCAGAGCTACTTTCAGTATGCCATAGAGTGTATTGAGTTTCGGTTTTTTAACTGGGCAGATGCAGTGTTTCGTAGCATGAAGAGGTAGTTGACCAAATGCAGGAAAGGTAACCTAAAGAAATTTGGGTATGGGTCTTTGTTAGTGTCCTTCCTTGAGAGGGTTCCCTTGCTGAGGCTACAGGTTGAGTGGGATTTACTGGCTCCAATAGATCCAAGAATGTTGAGATGGTGTCAGCTCATGGATCGGCATGTGGCTGGACCAATTATCAAATATAATGATACCTTCTTCGACTGGTTGCGACCACAGATGCTGATGGTCGATGATTATTCTTATGCCAGGTTGGATTTCCAAGGAGATCCGGACTTGGTCCCGCCCGAGGGTGCTTAGTGGGGGGAACTTGGTAAGAAGTACACATTTTTTTCTTTTTAAATATTTTTGTGAATTTTATCATATGCAAATGTTTTTTAATGTTCATCCAAGGTCTAAATACAAAATTCTTTTTTGGTGACACAGACGTGGGACCTTACCGACCTCCTGGTACTTCTCCTATTTTCCAGCTCCAGTACCATGATGGGACACCAAATATTATGAAGCGGTGGAACAAAATCTAGAGGGTTTGACAGCAGATATTCTAGACATGCCCCTTGGAGAGGTTCCACGATGTTATCAGCGTCATACAGTAGGAGTATCATATTCCATTGGTCGACTGCTTCATAGGGTTTCCCAGGAAGTTGTGTGTTATCGTGAACGTCATCCATGAAGTCACTTTGTAGAAGCTATGAGCTTCATATTTTGAAATTTTGGTCCTCAGGCATAACTTTTTTGTAAAAACTCTTTTGATCGTTATATATACATACAGCTTCTACCAGTTTATCTTGTGTTGTGTAAAAATTGATGTGATTGATTTATAAATGACCCAAATGTCTGTCTAATACATAGTTATACAATGCATTAGTTAATGTATTTATACATTTAGGAATATGTTGATATTCAATATAATCAAAATAATGTTCCAAGAGGCGAATTCGCAAATACACACAAAACAAAGTAGGACTTCGAATAGTATAGACATTACTTAACTCTAGTACTACAAGCTGCGAATCGATTCGCACAACCAAATGATGGATTCTGAGAAAGATAGCATCAATCAACAATTCGATAACAATGCTATACTCTGCAATATTTTTGGTCGCACGACCGAGACACACACCTCGTAAGGAGACAAGTTCATTTGTAGGGGTGTAAATTTCCCATGTAGCGGAAGCAAGGTTCTGAGTACTACGGCTAGCGCCTTCAGCGAAGCCAATGTAGGGTACCGAAGACTTCGACATATGGAAATCAAACACAACGTCTCATAAGGGTAGAGACCAGATAACAGCAAAAGCAAGCTACAGTAACACACAAGAAGTATGATAAAATAAAAATACAAGTACTCATGCATAGGTGATCTTATGCATAGTACTTCTTCAAGTACAACCCATTTCTGGGTTCACTCAAAGGGATATCATCGTAATCTACTAACTCATAAGCCCCTTTTTCCAACACTCGTCTAACGATATAAGGACCTCGCCACATGGCTTCGAATTTTCCAGCTCCTAGCATATCTTGATCTTGTTCATAGAAGAGAACGAGATCTCCTTCGGAGAAAACACGAGGCTTGACATGTTTGTTGTATTGGGCCTTGACACATTTTTTCTGGGTTTCTATGACTAGGGTAGCATCACGTCGAGTTTCGTCTAATCACATAAGATACAATAGACGTTCTTCCTTAGCAGAAGTGTTTGGTAGTAGTTCAATAGCTAGTTTTAAAGAGGGTATCTTGCATTCAATCGAGAGAATGGATTCCAAACCATAGACTAACTGGAAAGGTGTAAACCCAGTAGCGTACTTGACGGATGTCCGGTAAGACCACAATGTCGAAAACAACATTGTGTGCCAACTTGTTTTGTGAATCCCTATCATTCGTCGGAGTATAGTTATGAGAACTTTGTTAATTTCTTCGACTTGGCTGTTGGCTTGTGGGTAGTAGGGCATTGATTTCTCATGGAAAAGACCCAACTTTTCAGTAATTTCGAACATCATGAAGTTTCTAAAGTGGCTACTGTGATCAGTGACGATATCCTGGGGAACACCAAAACAAGCTATGATGTGATTAAAAATGAATAATGTTGCGGTCTTCCCAGTGTTGTCAAATGTCGGCATCGCCTTGGCCCATTTCGTAAAGTAATCTACGGCTACAATAATGTATCCATGCCCCTCGGATGAGTGGGGGTGACATGTCATGAAATTGATGCCCCATTTTGCAAAGGGACCAATGGAGACCATAGGGTGAAGAGGAGAAGGATGTGACCGTATCTTTTGATTATAGGTCTGGCAAGCATGGCATTTTTGAACGATGATTATGCAGTCGTTAAATAAAAAAGGCAAAAAATACCCTTCTTGTAAGATCTTTTGGGCAGTAGCATACCTAGACATATGACCACCACAGGATCCAGAATGGCAGTCATTCAGAGCTTTCTCGGCTTTGTCGAACATTAGGCAGCGTCGAAAAATGGAGTCAATCCCCCGACGATAAAGAGTAACCCTGAGGATAATATATTGACGGTCTTGGTATCATATGCAATGTCAGTCAGTACTAGACAAAGTTGGCCGGAAATTCTGGGTTTGAAGGTATATGATGATATCGCCATACCAAAGATCATCAGAGATGATGACGAAAAGGGATTCATCGGGTAATGAATCAGCTGCTACATTTTCCGTTTCAAAATAGGGAAAGTCGTATATCAACTCAGTAAACACTAAGGACTTCTTGGACTTGGCATGTTCGAATTCCAAGTCAAACTCCTGGAGTATCAAAATCCATTTGGAGTATTTTCCCCCTAGAAATTGACATGTGAGAATGTGTTGCATAGAGTTTCAGTTAGAAATCACTATACTCTTGCGATAGAGGATATAGTGTCGGAAGCATTGGATGGTTTGGACGACTTCCAAGGCTAGTTTTTTGACATGTAAATACTTGATTTCGGTAGGCGTTAGACTTCGACTCAAGTAGTAGATAACATGTTCGTCATCAACATCATCCTCTTGGATGAGAACCATACCAATGGTGTAATCCAAGGCAGCAAGGTAGAGGAAATAATCGCGACTGTAATCGGGGGGAAAGAGAAGCAGAGCACGTGTTAGGGATAATTTCAAAGATTTGAAAGCATTATTGGCGATGGTATCCCAGATGAACTCAGACCCCTTTTTTAGAAGCCGCGTAAATCCACGAGTTATCTCGACGCAATTTGGGATAAAACGATGAATAAAGTTTGCTTTCCCTGCAAACTTTGTAACTGATGAAGTGTAGAAGGCGGAGGGAGATTAAGGATCGCCTCATCCTTTAAAGGATCCACCCTAATCTCTTGACGCGAAACAATAAATCCTAGAAGTCGATCAGATTCCATGCAGAAAACACACTTGTGAGGATTCAAATGTATACAGTAAAACTGACAGTGGACGAAAATAACTCGGAGGTGGGTTGGATGATCAACTCAGTCCATTGAGTGAGTGGGTAAATCATCCAGATATGGTTGCATGATGTGCTTGATATCATGGAAAGAATAAGACATAGCACGTTGAAAAGTTGCGCCAACATTCTTGAGACCGAAAGGGAGTTTCCGATAGGAAAAAGTACCCCAAGGACAAATAAAAGTAGCCTTATGTTGATCCTTGGGAACAATGTTGATTTGATTATATCCAGAGAAACCATCCATCAGAGAGAAGATTTCACTCCCGGCGCAATCGTCGACAATATGATCGACGAAGGGTGTAGGAAAGTTGTCTTTGGGACAAGCTTTGTTAATATCCCTATAATCAACGCATACACAAATTGTGCCTTGTTTCTTATCGATCGGGACAAGATTGGAAACCCAGTCAGTGAGGGCCACCGGGTAAATAAAGTCGACTTTGAGAAGTTTCTCGACTTTGAGCTTGATAGCAGTCGCTTTACGTGGGTAAACTGGATGAAGGCATTGCCAGACGGGTTTAGCGTTGGGGTATGTCTTGATCTTATGTATCACAATGTCGGGATCGATACCCATTATTTCTTCATAGCTCCAGGCGAAGATGTCACAAAAATAATTGAAAAGGGATGTGGAGGTGACAATTTTTTCAGGGGAACATGAAGCTCCGATATGGACATTTTCGACAATTCCAGGTTTGATGGATATGTCGAGGGGAATAGTGGGCGAGATATTTCTTAAGTTCCCTTTAGAAAACACATCGTGTGTGGACTCAGGAACGATTGAGATGACAACAACGGTTGACGGGGTCAAGATCCATTGGTAGTTATCAATGGTATGTTGCTCCAGGAAGAGGATGGAATGGTGATGTCCATCATCCCAAGGGGTGTCCTCCATGATAGACATGATCATCTCGTCGGTGGGAAAAATGACACGGAATGGATCTGGAGAGAACTCACCAAGAGAGGGGGTAGAAGGGGTTGTCGATTGAATGGCCTTATAGGCAGATTCGACCGGACTTAACAGCATTTTGTTGCCGTAACGAAGATGATCTACAGGTTCAGGTACTATCCATGGATCGTGAGACATAGGAATTCCTTGAATCAAGGTGGACATCATGTTGATTGAAGCAACAGATGAGCGTGGAACATCGAGCGGTGGAATGGGGAAAGTACCCATTAATGAAGAATCTTTGAGAAGGCCTACACCGATGTTCTCATAACTTGATGGGGTTTTAGTGATGAATGGTACATTTCTAGTATGGGTATCGAAGTTAAAGAAGGCTAATTGGTCGACGGTGACTACCTTCCCTTGCTGTGGGAAACGTACCACATGAAAAAGAGTTGACACAACTGCACAGATGGAATCGATCCAACTACAGCCAAGCAGAAGATTGTAATCAAGAGGAGTGTCAAAGACTTCTACTTCGACTTGGACCATTTTTCCTTCTAACGTGATGGGCAATGAAGGAAGGACACTGTAGGGCTTAAAACTGGAGCCATTGAAGGCTTTGAGAGTGTTCTGGGATTCATTCAAAGATGGAGAGCCAATGGCTTTCTAGAAATTAAGAGACATGACACACGTCAAGGCACCCTCGTCGATAATGGTTAGACAAATGTTTTTTTCAGAGACAATCACTTGGAGATGGAACGCAAGTTGAGAGGGTAACCTTGGAATGTGATCTTCCAAGTCAAAAATTATTAAATTTGTGTTCGTCGGGTCGATTCCACCGATAGATTTCAACAGTGCCTTCCATTATGTGCGACAACTTTGAAGGACTTCGAGGGCTGACATCGTAGAAGGTGCTTAGGCCAGATCTTCAACAATGTTGTAGTTCTGGGCAGCACGAGCATGAGGATTGAAAGCCAATTTCTGAAAGACACCCTTTGGGGGGGGTCGAAAAACTGTGTTGAGGCTCAGTCGTTTGAGATGAAGAGGACGTTGGTAGGTGGAGTCGCAAAAGAGGGTTGTACCCATGAAGGAGGTAGGTCATCAACCTTCTCTTTAGAGGGAGAATAATCTTTGGCTCGAGTGGTGAGTGAAATGTCATTCTACTTTGAATCGCCAATACACATCAATACATAGGATGTAGTAGAAGGTGAGGGTTGGTCATGAATGACCAATTGAGG
The DNA here is from genome assembly GCA_009831015.1 of Picea engelmannii. Classification (NCBI taxonomy): domain Eukaryota; kingdom Viridiplantae; phylum Streptophyta; class Pinopsida; order Pinales; family Pinaceae; genus Picea; species Picea engelmannii. Next base: position 38,366 of record ML831756.1, on the reverse strand, counting down.
TTGTTGTTGAGATGGGAAGGGTTGGGACAAAATGGCCGGAGTAGGTGGTTTTGGGGCTCCTTGAAGGAACTTAGTGACCTCAGTGGGTCGTGGACAATCCTTTGTGTAGTGATCATCACCACAGATAAGACAAGGGTATTGAGGTTTGCACTTATCCCTATCGTCAACAGGTGGAGTTTTGGTTCGCTCTGCTTGAGAAGTATTTTTTTCCTCCTTATTCTTACCCTTTCCCTTTTTGGATTTTTTTTTATCGGCTGGGGTAGATTGAACTACATTTACCTAAAAAGTCTTGCTGGTGGGAGGGGCAAGAGACAGAGCATTTTGAACATTAGAAGAAGTAGGCTTGGGGTTGGTTCTTGAGGCGGAATGTGGTTGGGCCTGGAAAGTGCCAATCATGCCTTCGACTGCATGAGAAGTAGCTGGAATAGTTGAAGTGGTCGAAGTAGAAGAATGAGGTGCATCAGGTAGTAAGTCATAAAGGGTACCCATTTGTGAGTAAACGAGGTCAAGGTATTGAGCACAACTTATGGCCTACTGTTCTATGACCACTCCACCCATGGCGATGTCACGACCGATGTAATTCACAAATGATTTTTTGAACCACACTGCCAGCAACTGATCGGGGAGTTTGAGTTTGGTGAGACATCGTCTCCGTCACCACTCATGAATGTGATCGGATATATGAGTGGCTTTGTTTTGTTTGAAAGAACTCAAAATCTCGGTCCCCATTTCATAATGGATCGATAACTGGTAGTGGGTGAGGAAAGCCATAGCTAGGGTGTTGAAGTCAGTGACGAAACCTCGTGGTAATTCTATATACCACTTCATAGTAGAACCTGTGAGGGTCGTTGAAAAAGACGTAAATGAATAGAGTCATCCATCAATGAGTTGGATGAAAACCAGAGGTGAAAAGTCATCACGTGATTGTTTGGGTCCTCTCCTTCTTTGTCATCGAATGTAGTGATGTCATATGGTATCTTGGCTAGTATAGCAGGCCATTGGGGAGAGTGAAAAATTGGATCATTTAAAATCCTTGACAAATTCGGAAGATCCAAAGTGGCTAAGAAGGGTAACTGTCGATTCAAATGCGGGTACTGGTGGCTTTGGGAAGGAAGCCCCATTGGAAAACTAGTAGGACCATAAGCAGTCTGCATATAATGTGAAGACCCAGGCAGATTCAGTGGTGGTTGGAGAGGATATTAGCTCATGGGATTGTATCCTTGAACAGGGACGTGAGTTTGAGCATTCGAGCCCCAAATAAGATTGGACGTACTAGGATATGGTTGGCCTATACTAGGGGGTATCACAGATGCAGTTGGAAGCTGCTACCCCCCAGTCGATTAAGGAGGATGTTGTATCAGATGATTCCAATACTGGGCCAAGGATGGAGGTATGTTTTGTCCATAAGGTAGGGTTTGTCCTCTTATCGGAGGTGATGTTCCAATTGGGGGCAGTGTTCCAATTGGTGGTTGTGTTCCAATTGGGATTTGCGTTCCAATAGGAATTTTTCTGCCAAGAGGGGGTCGAGTCATACCTCCTTGGTGAAATTGTCCACCAACGGGAATCTGGTAATTTGGTGTGAATGACAAAATAGTGCCACGAATATTAAGACTACTAGTGGAGGACGAGAAAGGTCCTCCAAAAGGAGATTGAGGGAGTGTCGGAATAAAACCAGGAGGAGAGTGCCCAAAGCAAGAGGGACCACCAGGAGGGCCAGATGGGGTTTGCGTAGGAGTGGGAATGGAAGCATTCAATGCACGGTATCTGAGCGGTAGTGTTGGGGTGATGTTGGGCATGCACGGTGTGTTGATGGGGGCTTGGCTAACCACAGTAATCCCAGTGTGAATACTCGTAGTATCTGTATGATGGGCCATTTCTATAGGGATGGTCAATATGTGGTCAGATCATAGGGCATCTGTACCAGGAAAATAATAGGCAGTAGTAAACGGTACTATCTCTGGGTTAGAGGTTTTGGAAATCACAGGTGAGATGATGGTTTCAACGCCTGATCTTGCACCAAAAAGGTCATGTCTAAAAACACCCGTAGACCAAAAAGGATCTTGGCCTTCTATTCCTGGAAAGGGTCCAACCGGTGATCCAAAAGACACAACAACTAAGTCTCCAGAAGAATTCACTCACATAAACTATCGCTCAGAATCAGGGTGAATTCGAAAGTCCTCTCGAGTATTGGTAATTCGAAAATGTTCGAGAGAGTCGGTTCGTTCAACTTGTCGCATGGTAACGTCTTGGACTTCACTCTACTAAGGAAATCCCTCAGGTCATCTTGTAGGTAGGGGTTGAGAACCGTCCATATGCTCTAGAGATAAACCTTGAATCCTACGTGAATGATGTGGAGGATCTATTATGAACGAGTTACAAACTTACGAAGAAAATCGTATGGTCAACTTGGGTAAACAAACAACATGCGCTAGTAAACAAAATCTAGGAAACAATACCAAGAAAAAAAGACCTTCTAATTCTGAAGTCACTAGTTGGTGATGAAATCCAACATAGCAACAACGAGATGAGAAGGAGTTGGGCTAGGGTGGAAAAGTTACTCTGACGACCTTCTGAATGGAATTACACCCTGGTGCAAGCTCCTAGACATAATCGTGGGTATACCATCCAAGGATCCCAAGTGACTTTGGCCAACGTCGATTCTAGGTACCGTGAAGACTTTCCCCTTCACAGTCACCTTGTGTAAGACCCTAGAAAGATAGGCCTCTAAGGTTACCACCGACAACAATAAATCCTGGGGGGACAATCGACAATCCGATCCACATGCAAGGGCAGAGTATCTAGCCTGAAATCAACTCAAAAGGCTTCCACTCATCATTGTGGGTATACCTCCAAGTGATCCCCATAATACGTGAAATCTCTACACCGATATCAACAAAGCAGGGTGAGTAACTCTGTCAATATCAATGCGACCTCGTGTTTGACCATTGTGTGAGAAGGGCTTCCCAGGACAAGATGTTGTAAATGGAATTTGACACTCCTTAACACAAGATTCTATTGTGTGTTTTGTGCTTTGGAGAGTGTATCTCTCTACCTATTCCAAAGCGCTAGCCTAGCTAAATTTTGGTGTAATAGAGCCCTAGAAAAGAGATACTCTTTAAATTTTACAATTGCACAGTATTATTAAGGGTTGTTGTTACTCAAAGGAAGTGGAGATGAGACTGATTTTGTATGAGACTCTGACCCAACTATGCATAGATAGGAATGAAATATATCAATTTTCATTCAATGAATCCTATGTACGGTAGGGAAAGAGAAGTTTTCTGGATCAATCTTGAACTACGATACACAATTTCCTTTTAAATGCAATTGCAACGAATCACGCAACAATAACAATTCTCTATTGTTCCCTTTTCAATAATTTCAACAATTGATTTTCAATATTTTCGAAAATGAAAATGCTTTTGAATGAAAAACGTTGTTCACTTTTCAAAAAGGACCTACACCATGATGGTGAGAGTGAATAAAACCAAAAACTAATGAACAAGCAATAGACAAAAACCCAAACCAATCTTTCAATGGAAACAAAAATAACAAGCAGACCAAACTAGTCTTTTCAATTGCATGAGAAAAGTGATCTTCTAAATAATGAGCAAATGATAAAGACAAAGGATCCCAACTTTTAAATCGATCATCGATTCTTAACCAAACGAGCACTCGATTTCCAAAATCAGAGAGTATATCTTTGTCAAGAAAAGTCAAGAAACGAAAGTCGAGAAAAAATGGATAGGAAGAGCCTTTGATTTCCTAAGACTGATCGTGCACAAAATCTGAAGACAAGAAAACATCAGCCAATGGTCCAAGAAGCTCTTTTCAGGCACCTATACTAATCTGGGCAGCTGAACATGCAAAAATATTAAATCCAAAATTTTGAAAAGAGGGTTCACAGGCTAACAGTGTAACACAGTAAAAGAATGGGTCATTCTCTCAGGATAGCTTTGAGAAGAGTGCGAGAACCTCGCATTGGACCTAAAAGCAAAGTGAAAACTCAATATATTCTCGCAGGCCACAATGGGGTGCAATGCGAGAATGTCTGAAACTAAGAAAATTTTTGGAAAAAGACAAAAAATTTGAAGAGGCTTCTGGACCCAGAGGGTCTATCAGGGTATCCTAAAGACTTAGAGATTGATATGGATGGAGAAATATAAGGCAAGAGAAAATGGCCAAGGAAAAACACCAAAAACCACAAAGAAAATGGGTTATCTCCCCAGTGGAGTCTCCAATTTTTTTATTGGACTAATCAGTAGGTGTGGACACTAACAGATCTCCCTAGATCCACCTAGATCTAGAACAAAATTGGACAGGACATGACTCTTTCCCTAATTTATGACTATTGAATTATCTAGTAGGGAGGAACAAGTAACATACCTTTGTATCGCTTCCTAGGGTCTCTGTTTCTCCCGCTTCACTCCAGTGCTCTCGTGAGGTCAAGACCAAGAAAATTCAAACCAACCAAAGTGAATATAGCAAAATATATTCAATCGTCAACTTATGTGTATGATCAAGGAATTACACAATAAAGTAAAAATGACTTTATGGGAAAAGGACATGCCACTGTATCATATTAATCGAAAGTAGAAGATACAACCTGATCGCCTTGATGTCGCAAGATTCCTTTCAGTGACTCTTGTTTCTAACAAACACACACTTGCTCAATCCTTGTATGAAGAAGATCGAATTCCTCTTGATAGACTTGATAGAGCCTCCAAGCTCTTGTTCAAGCTAGGTCCTTCACACAATTCTTTCACCAATTCTCTAATGAATCTTGCTTAACCTTTTCCATGAGAATTCCATTAATATATAGGAGAGGATAAGATGGTTACTTGGATAAGAATGATCCCACAATATCAGGGAAACTAGTAAAGAGATAACCATTGAAATGCCAACCCATTCTCTAGAAGATTCCCTTCTAGAACCATTGAGACTTCATCTTTTTCCAAGCTTTAGAATAAGTTCTCACCCTAGCTATGTAGCATAGTGCGAGAGGTTCACACCCTAGCTATGTAGCACAGTGTGAGAAGTTCACACCCTAGCTAAAGGTAGCCTGTGAGAATGGGTCATTCTTGCACCCTAGGATATAAGCAACCTGCGAACTCTCTTCAAAAATATGTTTTCTGGGAAGAGATGAATGTCACTTTTCTCAGGAGAAAGTTCTTATTAGGAGCCTGAGTACACCATCATCAATAAACCATCAAGATGACCACAATATGACCAAAATCATGGGTAACACCTTTACCTGCAGAGAGGACCAGATCAATTCATGGAAAATCTGAAACGTTGTGATTCACACAGTAAGGGAAGACAACAACAACCCTCTCTCCCCATAAACAAATGCCTCGGAGGAGGGGCAGGCCAAGGAAAAACTAGGATATCATGGAAGCTCAAATTTGAGAAGAACCCTGCATCAGATTGATGGCTGAAGAGTGACTCAGTCATCCCATTCGACTAGACCCTGTTGGGGGATCAATCCGCAAAGACAGGAGTAGAAAAGGGAAGTAGAATATTGCATAAGCGAATGAGCAAGTGCCATGTCAGCAACTGCAACAAGATAAACTGGCCATCGCCGATCTCTATCAAGAAAATATGGAATTATGGCAACAACTAGCGACAAAGTCTATAGAAACATCTGCAATGCAGGGTCACGAAGGGAACGTGGCATAGTTGAAAAGTCAGCTCAGAGAGGCTCAAGACACCATTGTATAGCTGTAAGAATCATAGAGACTGACAAAACAAAGGCACGCAAAATATTCCAAAGAATGTGAAGAGACCGAGAAAGAATCTAGTGTAGCTCTCACCAGCACGTAGGAAAAACATGTTTAGTTGGTGCCCATCTCTGCACCCACTAAAGATGAGGAAAATCTTGGAAATTTTCAAGGATACATTTTCTCTGAAGTATGATACAATTTTGATAACGACCACAATGATCTAATAGTTGTTTACTGCGCGCAACTCTTGGAAAATGATCACATCATTGAAATTGCAGCCATTATTTATAGACAACAAGCTCCTGATAGATGCCTATTCATCAGGACACCTACTCAAAAGAACATAGTGACACATCTTTTCTCCATGTCAGAGCTTGACCGATGATTAGATCTTGTGGAGAAATTGCGAACAATCGTAAGTAAAAAGGGTGTGATTATTTTCTTTTTTTGGAAACACTATGCGAAGAGTCTCCAACGCATGTTGTTTAGTTTTCCTAGTCCTAAGGGTTAGCAGTTAGGAAGTAGGGTAGCCCAACAAACACCCTTGTTTATATATTCCATATTTTCGATGTAAACGAAGTTGGTTGGGAAATTTGGTAGACAATAGCTATTGTATGTAATCTGAGTTTTGACCAGGATTCAATGCAAAGGTCCTGTGATTTGATGAAAAGATTCTAGCTGTAATAGGTGGATGTATTGTGCTTCTTTATTTGCATATGTGATTTCATGTTATCTTTATTTCATATCTCTTTCTGTCTATTTTAGAACGAATTATTGAAATCATGGATTCGTTGTATAGCACCCCTTGCTCATGCCACTTAGACAAAACATTTTCTTCTAAAGCTAACTCTGAATTAGTCCACATCGATGCTCCTGAGCTACTTCCTGTAATTTCTCCCACCATACATTATAGTTTTACACTGAAGGTTGTTGCTTGACTAGAATTATCCTCTCGAATCTAGTCATTGAGTCATTTGTCTCATCTCTTCCTTAGATTGATCCCATAGCCCAAGTCTTACTCTTCTGTGCCAATATGACCATAAACCATTTTTTCATAGGTGTTTAAATCTAGCCATTGTTTCCAAAGTCATATCTTATGTGAAGACCATGCATTTTTTGAGAGAGCCCTCTCCAGATCCAAAAGTCTAGTTTTGGGTCTCAAAGTTGGTTGAAAAATTTACCTTTGTCATTCGTTTATCAACCAAATAGATTTACGGAGTGATAACATTATGGCGTCATTGTCAGGGATGAAATTGAATAGATTTTCCCTGGGAGTGTGAAAAAGTTGTAGTTTGACCCCTAAGGGTAATAAAGGGATAAACATCCATATAGGTTGAAAACCTTACCCTGGAGACTCCATTCCAAACAAACCAATAGCCTCAAGTAGCACAATTCAAGAAACCTAGCACCCAAGATGGTTTATACACTAGAGAGAATCCTGACCCAAACCCCTCAGAACCAGTGTATGACCCCGAGAAGATTCTTCACAAAGCTAGAGAGAAAGCGTCGGACCCATTTTACTACCTAGAGAGAAGTCTTTCCTTGCCCAAACATGGTGCACAGAGCATTCACGACCTTGAGTTTGACACATTCTTTAAGCAAATTATGTTCTGGTTGAAGTCAGAGACTGATTTGGACAACACAGTTTTCGACCTGAAGAAGTTTCGAGCCCTAGTATCAATTAATATCCCCCAGAATCTGAATCCTCCTTAGGATATGGCCGCCCATTTTTCTCCCCTCATCCTTTCATCCCAATTCCAAGACTTGCCTCAGAATTATAGCCATAGAATCAGACTCTACGACATTGAGGGAAATGTTTCCACTCAGAAGCACCTGGATGGGTTTAATGATTTCGTCGATCTGGAGGAGGTGGACTATGTAGATGCAAAAAATGTGGTTGTTCGTGCAAATCCTCTCAGGAGATGTAAGGAAGTGGTTCAAATCTCTCGTGCCCACGAGCATTTGAGACTTCATGGCATTCGAAACATCATTCCTAGAAAAATGGGGAGATAAGAAAAACCCTTTGAAGTTGTTGACACAATACACTAACATGAATAAAGCACCAGAAGAGATAGTGCAGGGATTCTTAGCCTATTTTTTGAATGTGTATAACTCGATTCCTGCAAAAGTCAAGCCACCCCCTGGCGCTACACAGTTGCGGTATGCAGACTCTTTCGAAAATGATTTCTCCCTATTGTTAAGGGAAAGAAGGTCAGCGAATCTAGATAATATTTTGAACAATGATGTCGAATTTGAAGTAAACATGATGGCATCAAGAAAAATAAAACCAAGGTTCAAATGAGGATATAAGAGACCACAGGGAGATGCGTAGCCATTGACATTGTGGTCCTCATATGATAAATTCGACATGATGATGAAGACCATGGAGAAGTTGATGGAGAGAATGTCCATGGAAAATAGACTTGTTTCCCGAGAACAAAATGACCCACCTCGCAGAAATACGAACCTTAGGAGAGGTAAAATCCCTCATATTAGACAAAGGAAACCAAAAGAGCAAATGGATCAAGGTGAAGAGAAAATGAGACCTCCTTTCTAGAACAACTACGTAGACAAGGATTTTGAGCAGACGTTTGACAACCAGATACATTATTGCGATGACCAAAACCTATGCATGCTGCCGACGAAGAGTGAGCATGATTAGTATATGAGTAGGAATGAATACTTCATGTAAGAGGTCAACGATGATATGATAATCGAAAAAGATGATGCCTCATCCTAGGAGATGGAGGAGTTTAGGAAAGGGTATCAAAACACCATCATGGAGCTCCAGAAAAAGTATAATCTCCGGAGCAAGGGCGTGCCTGCAGAGTCATAACAGACAAACCCCATAAGGAAGCCTTTGGCATACACTCCTTCCATAATACGAACAAGGCTAGATGGCATGACCAAAGACATGACAGAGAAAGCTAAGTCGAAGGAGGAGATCCCTAAGAAAGCCCCGGAGATAGGTCGGGAGGCTAGCGAAAAAGAGGTAGAGAAAACTTGTTCGCCTTTCAATTTTGAACACTAGATGGCCAAAATAATAATATTTGTCTCACTCAATGAACTTATTATCAAGGGCAAGTATTGGGAACAAATCATTAAAATGATGAAAGCGAGGGGGACCCCCGATACTCTGAATCTTCTAGATGACCACCCGACCATCCTTTTTGGTCCATGCCTTGAAGAAACAAGTGATACCAAAGATGTCCCTCCTTTCTACGTTAGTATGAAGATCCACAACATGAACCTGCATAACACCATGTTGGATTCTGATGCGTCACACAACATCATGTCGAAGGTGATCATGGACGAACTAGGTTTGGATTTCACCAGGCCATACAAAGACCTTTTCTCTTTTGATTCGAGGAAAGTCAAGTGTTTGGGCCTTATCAAAGACCTAGTTGTATCGTTGGCTTAAATCCCCTCTAAGAACATGGTCATGGATGTGATCATTGCAAAAGTACCCCCAAAATTTGGCATGCTTCTCTTGAGGTCATGGGCTGTAAAGTTGAAAGGCACTTTGCAGATGGATATGTCATATGCCACTATCCCTATTTTTTTCCACGACAGAAGGTTGTATAGAGAAGTGATTTTGAATTACATGGTAAGTAGTAAGACACAGCCACACAATCATCCCATATATGCCATCGAAATCAAGGTGGGGTCTTATATATTCTTCAATGACCTGAATTTCGAATAAGAAGATTTGACGACCACTGTAGCATATGACGAGGAGACTGCTTGGCTAACACAAACATTGATGAGAGTGAGGATTTTCACAACGAAAATGACTGTTTTGAAAACCAGATCGCGGGAAGGGACATAATACAATTGAAAAATAATATTATCCCAAAGGGGTTGTTGCCACTGGAAAAACTATTTGACAAGAATAATGTGGCTAAGAACCCCAAGATAGTTGCAAGAGAAGAAGACATAGAAGACTGCAACATCAAGACCAAAGAGAATCCAAAGATGGTAAAATTATCCAAGACACTCAATCCAGAGTTCAAATAGGACTATATAAATCTCACGAAGGATTTCTCGAACATCTTCACATGGAGCTACAATGACCTGAAAGTGTATGACATGAAAGTGATCCAACATGTTATCCCTCTCAAGGAAGATTAGAAACCTTTTAAACAGAAGTTGAGATGGATAAATCCCCTATTACTACCTCTAGTTGAGAAAGAGGTAAAAAAGATTTTCGATGCTAAAATCATTGTTTCTTTGAGATTCTCAAAATGGGTAGCTAATCTGGTACCTGTAAGGAAGAAAAGTGGCAAGATAAAGTTGTGTGTGGACTTCCAAAATTTAAATAAAGTGTCTCTCAAGGACCACTATCCCCTTCCTAAAATGGACTACATCCTGCAAAAGGTGGTGGGGTTCCAAAATATGTCTATGTTAGATGAATTCTCAGGGTATAATCAAATAATGGTCCACCCAAACGACAGAGAGAAGATGACTTTCACAACCCCATGGGGAATGTTCATGTACGCCAAGATGTCGTTTAGCTTGATGAATGTTGGAGACACTTTCCAGAGGGCCATGGACATCATGTTTGCCAATGAAAGGAAAATTTTTATCATGATTTATCTAGACAACATCATTGTGTACTCTACCTCTGACAAGCAACATCTCGAGCACCTGAACAGAGTTATCCAGAAATGCCAAAAATTTGGCATATCATTGAATCCAAAGAAGTCCCATTTCACATTAGAATAAGGAAATATGTTAGGGCACATCATTTCCAAAGAGGTTATTAAGATAGACCCTAGCAGTTTTGAAGGGATCCTGAAGATCGTCACCCCGCGAAGTAAAAAGGAGGTACAATCTTTCCTGAGATAGGTTAATTTTTTTAGGAGATTCATACCAAACCTGGCGAAAATCATAAAACACATAACTTGGATGTTGAGGAAGGTAAATGAGATAAAGTGGAACTCGAAGGCCAAGAAGTATTTTGACGATATAAAGGTGGCATTGACAAAGGCTTCTGTACTAGCTAGCCCAGATTTTATGAAATATTTCTTCTTGTTTTCATTCACCTCAGAACACATTATTTTCAGCGTGCTTCTATAGAAAGACGAACAGGATTTTGAAAAACCCATAGCCTATTTTAGTCAGACCCTGCGCGATGCTCCACTAAGGTCTGACATCATGGAAAAACAAGTGTATGCCTTAGTAAAATATTTGAATGAATTTAGGACACGCATACTGCACTCCCATGTTATCGTTGTGTACCTAGTAGTTTAGTAAAGGACATTATGACTCAACCTAACCTGAAAGGAATGAGAGGCAAGTGGATAGAGGCCATGTTAGAATAAAACCTTGAAATCAAGCCTACAAATATGATGAAATGTCACGGTCTCGCAAAGTTGATGGCACAGTCAGACTGTGACGCTATAGGAATGAATTTCATCATTAATTTGTCGAAATGTCCCCAAGAAGAGAAAAATACGTAGGCACCTCAATAGTTCATCGACTCACCATGGTACGCGGACATCATCTATGTGATGGAGAATCTCCAGGCCCCTCTGGGCGTGAGTAAGACTAAGGCCAGATTCCTCAACTCAAAGCGGTTAAGTTCTGCATCCTAGACAACTCACTCTACAGGAAATATCCTGAGGGAATATTGTTGAGTTGTTTATTGGAAGATGACGTAAAGAGGGCCATACAAGAATTTCACAAAGGCGACTATGGGGGAAACCATTATTGGAATACCACTGTGCACAAAATCCTAAGGTCATGTTATTACTGGCCTACAATTTTTGCTGATGTATATGAGGAGGTCTCCAACTACCATGAATGTCAGATCTTCGATAGAAGAAGAAAACTGCAACCCTTGCCGCTGAAGCCGATCTCAGTCAAAGCACATTTTATGCAATGGGGTATAGATTTCATAGGAGAGATAAACCTACCATCCTCTGTGCAGCACAAGTGGATACTCACAACCACTGACTATTTCACAAAATGGATAGAGGCAATCCCCACAAAACAACCCACCGACGAAGTCATTATCAAATTCCTGGAGATGAACATCTTGTCAAGGTTTGGGTGTCTCGTTAAGATCATTACAGACAATGCATCTGCATTCAAGTCTAAGAGGATGGAGACATTTTTCCAGGATTATAACATAACCCTGGGGAATTCCATGATGTACTATCCGTAAGGAAACAAGTTAGCAGAATCCTCAAATAGAGCCTGAGAAAAATTATTAAAAGACTCCTGCAAGAAAATAAGAGAGATTGGCATAAAAATATTATCTACGCGTTGTGGGAAGACTGGCTCACCACCAAGAAATCTATATCAATGTTGCCTTTCCAGATCATTTACGACATAGACACTATTTTTTCTACTTCACTGGGACCCCCTGTCAGGGAGATATTTCAATAATAGGAGGTCAAGCCAAACGCTGCGCATAGGAGGATTAATCAGCTAATTCATACACAACAGGAAAGAGAGAAGTTGTATAATCGGTCACAACTCTATCATGAAAAAATGAATAAAGTCTTCGATAAGAGTTCTAAGCTAGAATATTTCTGGTTGGGTGACATAGTTTTCAGATGGGACACAATAAATGAAGGTAAATGGAAGCATGCAAAGTTCGACCACCTCTAGACGGGTTCGTTCAGGATCTGCGATCACAGTTTCAATAATGTCCACAATGATCTAACAATTGTTTATTGTGCGCATCTCTCGAAAAATGATCACATCACTAAAATCAAAGCTGTTATTTACATACAACAAGCTACTGACATACGCATGTTCGTCGGGACACCTACTTAAAGGAACACAATGACACATATTTTCTCCACGTCAGAGCCTGACCAACGATCAGATCCCATGGAAAAATTGTGAATAGTCATATGTAAAAAGGGAGTGTTTATTGTCTATTTTTGGAAACACTATGTGAAGAGTCTCCAGTGCATGTTGTTCAGTTTTCCTAGTACTAAGGGTTAGCAGTTAGGAAGTAGGGTAGCCCAAGAGGCACCCTTGTTTATATATTCCATATTTTCAATGTAAGCCAGGTTGGTTGGCAAATTTGAACCTCATGGACGATTTTAGGGGATAAATTTCTCTCATGGGATAATTTTCCATGGTTTTTTCAAAAATGAGATTCACTATTTTAAAAATGATTCACCTAAATTCTATAGAATAAAATTATTTTACCTTAAAAATCACCAAAATAAAAATATATAAAATCCTTATAAATTTGAATATTTTTACAAAAATATCGCCAAATATTTATAGTTGGCACATGAAGGATTAGTAAGATTCACCAAGGTTTCTACATTTTAAAACAAAATTCCATCCTTAAAATCATCCCTAAATTTGGTAGACGATAGCTATTGTATGTAATCTGAGTGTTGGCCCTCGACCAAGTTTTGAGGAATACTTGGTCATAGTTGACCATTTGGTACTTCGACTTCCTATCGAAGACGAAGCACATAGAGAAGCGGAGATCATGGGATCTTTCCACCTTTTGTGGAACCTTTTTCATTTTTTTGGGGAATATTGTAATGGGAAAAGGATGGCGGCCATTGTTTAGGCCTTTTTCTATGTATAAATAGAGGTCTAGGCCATGTAAGAAGGAGGTCCTATCTAGTCGATGGCTTAGTGCATAAGTTGTATCTATTTGATCAGAATTCTGTGTGACTATAAGATCTCTGTGTGTGTTGTACTTTGTGCATTTTATAATAGTGCTGAGTGCACAGAGTGTGAGAAGGCTTAGTGCTTGGATCTACCCAGGGAAAGAGGATCTAGCGAGCTGATCAGATCTCTTGTGTTGTGTAGGGTAAGGGTCATTGAAGCTCCGTGCTGTAACTGCTTCACCAAAATAATATAAAGAAGACTTTGTGGACGTAACCCTAGGGTAGGGGTGAACCATGGTAACTCGATGTACTGTGTGGATGTGTTTGTCTGTCTCTTGCTAAGTTCTTTGATATGTTTAGATAGATTTATTGATGCTTTTTACTTATGGGACATGAATGCATGCTAGATGTGATACATAAGATGCTAAGTGCTAGATCTAAGTAATTATTGTGGTGTTCTGTTCTTTCTGCGAAGTGTATTAATGAATGTATGTTAGGAAATAACTGATGCTAAGTGTGTTGTAAGCAAGATAATCACAGATCTATGTCCCAGCTAAGGTTGCAGACACCTGAGTCCTGCAACCACCCCTGCCTCTACCTTGGGTGAGACTTCGTCTGCTTCACAGGTGTTGTCCAAAGGGTCAGTAGTTAGGGATTTGTTGGTGCACTCTTGAGCATTGAACCCTGGTTCTGCCCCTGTATCAACAAATGGTTTTGTTGTCGAGACCTGGAACTGTGATTGCTAGGAACTAAACAAGAAGAAGATTTGTGTGAAATAATCTCTATGTGTAGATATGTTGCCCTATTGCGCAGTGTTTTGTTTGAATTGTGAAGCTTTGTGCCAAAAACGAAAGGTCGGATCTGAAGAAGAGAGGTCATATCTAAAGAAAAAGAGGTCAGATCTGCAAGAAAAAGGTAAGATCTATAATCTTTGTGCTTTGATAAAGGTAAGAATAGCTAAAAGTCTTAGATCTGGAAGCTTTGTGCTTTGTAGAAGTAAGATAAGTGATTTTTTTTTGTTTCTAAAGCATGGATCTAGGTATGTTTGATAGATTTTGTCCTAGCTTCAAAAATAGGGCATTAATAAATGAAAGAAAGTTTGATATGAATAGATCTTATAAGTATAGTGATAGATATGTTATACCTATGCATAGAAAGAATTTTGGGACTAACCAATGGATGCAAGATCCTAGAAAGAAATTTTTGTAGGCTAACCATTATGATCCTAGCACACAATACATGAAAAGTTGGGGATCATTGAAGAGAAAGAGAGGATTAACTCTTTGTTACAATTGTAGAAGGCCCAAACATCTTGCTAAGGAATTCCCTGGGAGAAGAACCAGTTGTCTTTGTTGTAAGGCTATGGACCATCAAGTATTGGATTGACCTAGAATGATTGCTAGACTCGAAAAGTTGAATATAGAGCAAGCAGGACATCAAGAAACAAATATTATAGCAAAAACCAAGAAAGAAATAGAAAATATATTGCTACATATGAGAGATACCTTGAATGACCACCGACATGTTAGGCTATCAGAGATCTTCAAGAAGAAAGAATAGATCGAAGTGAGAATAGGAGACTTCAACATTGACTGTGTTTTGGATGAAGAAATGTAGGTGAACATTATGACAGAAGGAACCTGGAAAGCTATAGGAAGACCTGACATGACCCCTTCATTAGGAGGAATAGGTTTATTCAAAGGAAAGTTGGTAAACCTATGTGGAAATCTCACTCACATATCTACGAATGCTCATGGATCTTCAACAGAAGACAATTTTGAGATTGTTAAGTTTGTGGAGGACATCGCCCCATTTACTATGTCACTTGGTAAACCTTGGATTGAGAAATATCAAGCCAGAAAACAGGAAGCAAAAAAGGATCTAGAACAACAGAGACAAGAGTTAAGAGACTCCTCGACTAGAAGGATCGCGTAGTTTATTGAGGAACGGGAGAACAAATCAAGGGCTCTTGAACCCAGGAACTTGGATGAAGAAGTTGACAGAACTCTAGATGAACCATAGAGGACCAAAAAATATGTTGGACAAGTAATACCCGTGGATCTGAAGAAAGAATCTCGGCACTACGAAGTTACCATACAAAGAGAAGAAAAGAATCAAAATGAAAAAAGGATGACTGAGATGAAGCTCACTGGGAAGAAGGCTAGAAAACTCATGAAGAAGAAAGCAAATTTGGAGAAATTACAGAACGTTTGAGAAGAAACCCCGTAGAAGGAAAACATGCAGAATTTGAGCTTCGTCGGGAGAGAAGAACAACGACATATGGCACTTCGCCATGTCGAAGTAATATAGTCATTAGATGATGATATACCCATTCTGATGATGGCCCAAATGACTCAAAATAAAGTTATGACCTGTTACCTAACCATTAGACTATGCCATAATGGACAGATCAAGAGTTAATGGACCCTTCTATTTGTTGCAAGCAGTCTGTTACAGTTTTACTTACTTATTTCGTCACGCCATGCCCGTAAGACACTTTTTCCAATTGAGATATTGAGCTCATAGAATACTCACATTGTGAAATAGTGACTACCCTACCTTGCTCTCTAATTGATTATGGTACCTTCATCCCATTGACAACCTGAGAAAGTGATCCTCAGCTTACATGTCTGACAAGCTTAGTGCAACAAAAGAATCAGTGAGAGAAGTACTCGCTAGCTTAAGAATCGAAAGAGTTATGTAGGAAAGAGGAATGTCCACCAGAGTCCAAGCCTCATCGTCAAGAGGAGTAGCAACTTCTCCATCCACTGCTTGAGTTGGACCATCCCGATAAACCATTGAGAAACATACTAAACATAGAGATGACATCGCGAATGCTAAGCTGATCCCGAGCATCTTTCCCTCTTACATACCTCCTCTGAAAACTGAAATCAACCATGATAGTGTGCCCCAATATTACAAATATCCTATGATCACTGTGTACCTACCGAAGGGTGTGTGCTCAGTTCACACTGAGCAGACCAAGCTCGCAGTATTGAAGTTTTGCGACTTCAACCTTGGTGACCAGAAATCCTATAGTATGCTTTCCCCACACAAGTATCTAACAATGAAAAAGGGGAATAATTCCAATATTGTCCCTCATAAATGGACGATGAACCTCACGCAGTCCATCTTACTTAATATAATGAAGATTCCACACTTTGGTAGGCACCAGGAGGTGAACGCTTGCATAAAATTGCTATTGGAGAGCTACCATGGAGGATATCTCTAGTTGAACCAGCGTATAACGATTGATCCGATGTTGATCAATCAGATCACCGAGATGAGCATGCAGGGCCCTAACCCTCAAGACTATTACCCTGGAAATACCATGGATCATGCTCTTTCACATAATATTAAAGAGGCCTATGGAAATGTTGAAAAAGGCACACGAGGTTACAAGGTAACCTCTATTTATAGTGGCTAAGTGTGCCTCACCTCTCAGATGATTGTAGGAAAGTTAGTACACAAGAATAGATCGATGCAAGTATCTAGTTTTGTATTTGATCTCACAGAAAAATGCGTAGAAGGAGTCTAAATGAAATGGTCAAAGTACTTAGCGGATAAACTTGAATTGGATTGTAGAGAAGCGCAATACCAAGGATATGAGTTCCAATTCAACTGGCTTCTCATCCTGATCACCTTCATAGCATGGGAGATGTCGGAGGATGTCATTTTTCCTGAAACCCTACTGTTTGAACCGTTGGTTGCGAAGTTCAGTACATTATGGTACACAACAAATATGAGCAGGTAATGGCAGTGGAATGCCCTCTTTCACAGATACTACAACTAGTTGAATACCATGATACAAGCCACGCCTCGCATTACTCTTAACACAGTCCACAGATTCATACCCTTAATGAAGTTCAACACAGACCAACACTTCATATACCTAACTCCATGCACTGATGTGCACTAGGAACAACTGCAGTCCTATTATAAATTGACAAAAGAAGACCTTGAAGAGATCACCAAGGAATTGTCAGCAAACCTCCTCATTGTAGCAGATACAACGGATATTTTAGATATCAGCAGCCTAGAAGCTGGGTAGGAAACACCTGGGCCTAGTAAGACGCAGAAGACACAGAAGACAAAGAAGACAAAGGAGACGAAGAAAAATGAAGAAGTTCAAGATGTGTATAGACGCTCTGTAAGGACATATTCCATCACACCAGATGAAGAAGGTAACGACAAAGACCTAGAAGAAGTTGAACAACATCAAGAAGATGAAGTCAAAGTTCTAAAGAAAAGAAAAGGATCACCTTCGAAGTCTTTCGTCAAGAAGAAAGCCAAAGTGACCATGACCAAGATGAATACCACACTCAATCCAAATGAGTTCATCTTTCTCCTTGTGACTTTGAATGAAGCTATAGAAGAGATCACAGAAAAGAAGGAGGCCAAGAAAGAAACAATGTACAACAAAATTGAAATGGATCTCCAAGGAGTACAGTGATCCCTCTAGTCTATCCGTGTAGTCTCCACTGTGTCTATTCCAGAAGGAACACCTGAAGCAGGAGATGAGTCATTTCAACTTCACAGGATTGGTGACCTAGTCAAAGTACGCCTTCAGAAAGTAGAAGAAGTAACAACACAGGCCACCCAGGCCCTAAAGCATGCACATGAGAAAATCATAGAGCAATGTCAATATTCACAACAAGAGAAAGAGGCCATCCAAGAGAAGTTTTATAAAGAATGCACAAAGATCCAAAAGGAAAAGGAGCAACTTCTCGTGAAGAAAATCAGGATCAAAGAAGCAGTCAACAGAGAATTTCACTCTGTGATTGGCTTAGAACATAAGGTAGAAGAACCCATAGAATGCCAAGTAATGAAGCTTGCTAAAGTCATTCAACAACTGCGACAAAGAGTAGTATAACTAGAGCTCCAAGCTATATCGAGTACTCCACAAGAAGAACATGACCAATGAGAAGTGAATGCCCGAAGTACAGTAGAAAGGATTAAGGCACTCACTGAAGAATGTAAGCAATTAAGTAGTAGAAGTGCGCAGATACATGAGAACCTATCAAAGAACCCTAAGTTGCATAAATTGGAGTCACAGCTCTAGGAGGCAAAGTACCAAGCTGAGAAGTTACAGGTATAGCTAAAGGCCCTACCGACCATAGAGAAAATGAAGAGGTCCCATGAACAGTGCATCGTGCAACAACATATTCATATGATCCAGAGTAAGGTCATGGAAGTGACGCACCAACTTCAACCTTTGCAGGATAGGGAATGTCAACTATTCTTAGAGATTGAGAGTCAAGGGAAAGACCTGGAATAGGTCGTGAACATAGCAAAGAAATGTTTATAAGGACTAGTTAGTAACGCACTCATTGAGGAGTTTTTCAAGAAAGAAGAAGTAGCAGATTCATGTGATCTAGAGTAAGATCATGGAAGTGATGCAACAACTTCAACCTTTGTAGGATAGGGCATGTCAACTATTCTTAGAGATT
>ML831756.1:0-19551 GCA_009831015.1 Picea engelmannii | reverse complement strand
CCCATGGACCAGCTCCAAGAGCAACAATCATCTTGACCTCCTCCAGATCTGCAGTCAACTCGGCAGTCATAGAAAAAGGTACGCTGTATGATATCGCCAATGGAAACCCTAAAAGGGCAAATAAAACAACTGATGCAGCCTTGTTAAGATCAAGAACAATTGGCTTAAATAAACTTCTTTGTCAACAACCCAAGAGAGCTATCATAACGACAGCTGCTGATTGGAGTAGGAGCATTGCCCAAAGGAGAACCGATGTTATGAAATAGTAGGGTCCAAATTCATCTGGAATTTTGTTCATTTGCCAGCTGTTGGCATCAAACACTATACAGCAGAGATATATAGACCCCGTGTAAACTTATAAGCTTGATGCGATTGGGATGAAGACATTAAAGAGAGAAAAATTCAAACTCTGTTACAACAACAACTTTGAAGGACTTCGAGGGCTGACATCGTAGAAGGTGCTTAGGCTAGATCTTCAACAATGTTGTAGTTCTGGGCAGCACGAGCATGAGGATTGAAAGCCAATTTCTGAAAGACACCCTTTGGGGGGGGTCGAAAAACTGTGTTGAGGCTCAGTCGTTTGAGATGAAGAGGACGTTGGTAGGTGGAGTCGCAGGAGAGGGTTGTACCCATGAAGGAGGTAGGTCATCAACCTTCTCTTTAGAGGGAGAATAATCTTTGGCTTGAGTGGTGAGTGAAATGTCATTCTACTTTGAATCGCCAATACACATCAATACATAGGATGTAGTAGAAGGTGAGGGTTGGTCATGAATGACCAATTGAGGTTGTTGTTGAGACGAGAAGGGTTGGGACAAAATGGCCGGAGTAGGTGGTTTTGGGGCTCCTTGAAGGAACTTAGTGACCTCGGTGGGTCGTGGACAATCCTTTGTGTAGTGATCATCACCACAGATAAGACAAGGGTATTGAGGTTTGCACTTATCCCTATCGTCAACAGGTGGAGTTTTGGTTCGCTCTGCTTGAGAAGTATTTTTTTCCTCCTTATTCTTACCCCTTCCCTTTTTGGATTTGTTTTTATCGGCTGGGGTAGATTGAACTGCATTTACCTAAAAAGTCTTGCTGGTGGGAGGGGCAAGAGACAGAGCATTTTGAACATTAGAAGAAGTAGGTTTGGGGTTGGTGCTTGAGGCGGAATGTGGTTGGGCCTGGAAAGTGCCAATCATGCCTTCGACTGCATGAGAAGTAGCTGGAATAGTTGAAGTGGTCGAAGTAGAAGAACGAGGTGCATCAGGTAGTAAGTCATAAAGGGTACCCATTTGTGAGTAAACGAGGTCAAAATATTGAGCACAACTTATGGCCTACTGTTCTATGACCACTCCACCCACGGCGATGTCACGACCGATGTAATTCACAAATGATTTTGTGAACCACACTGCCAGCAACTGATCGGGGAGTTTGAGTTTGGTGAGACATCGTCTCCGTCACCACTCATGAATGTGATCGGATATATGAGTGGCTTTGTTTTGTTTGAAAGAACTCAAAATCTCGGTCCCCATTTCATAATGGATCGATAACTAGTAGTGGGTGAGGAAATCCATAGCTAGGGTGTTGAAGTCAGTGATGAAACCTCGTGGTAATTCTATATACCACTTCGTAGTAGAACCTGTGAGGGTTTGTTGAAAAAGACGTAAATGAATAGAGTCATCCATCAATGAGTTGGATGAAAACCAGAGGTGAAAATTCATCATGTGATTGTTTGGGTCCTCTCCTTCTTTGTCATCGAATGTAGTGATGTCATATGGTAGCTTGGCTAGTATAGCAGGCCATTGGGGAGAGTGAAAAATTGGATCGTTTAAAATCCTTGACAAATTCGGAAGATCCAAAGTGGCTAAGAAGGGTAACTGTTGATTCAAATGTGGGTGCTGGTGGCTTTGGGAAGGAAGCCCCATTGGAAAACTAGTAGGACCATAAGCAATCTGCATATAATGTGAAGACCCAGGCAGATTCAGTGGTGGTTGGAGAGGATATTAGCTCATGGGATTGTATCCTTGAACAGGGACGTGAGTTTGAGCATTCGAGCCCCAAATAAGATTGGACGTACTAGGATATGGTTGGCCTATACTAGGGGGTATCACAGATGCAGTTGGAAGCTGCTACCCCCCAGTCGATTAAGGAGGATGTTGTATCAGATGATTCCAATACTGGGCCAAGGATGGAGGTATGTTTTGTCCATAAGGTAGGGTTTGTCCTCTTATCGGAGGTGATGTTCCAATTGGGGGCAGTGTTCCAATTGGTGGTTGTGTTCCAATTGGGATTTGCGTTCCAATAGGAATTTTTCTGCCAAGAGGGGGTCGAGTCATACCTCCTTGGTGAAATTGTCCACCAACGGGAATCTGGTAATTTGGTGTGAATGAAAAAATAGTGCCACGAATATTAAGACTACTAGTGGAGGACGAGAAAGGTCCTCCAAAAGGAGATTGAGGGAGTGTCGGAATAAAACCAGGAGGAGAGTGCCCAAAGCAAGAGGGACTACCAGGAGGGCCAGATGGGGTTTGCGTAGGAGTGGGAATGGAAGCATTCAATGCACGATATCTGAGCGGTAGTGTTGGGGTGATGTTGGGCATGCACGGTGTGTTGATGGGGGCTTGGCTAACCACAGTAATCCCAGTGTGAATACTCGTAGTATCTGTATGATGGGCCATTTCTATAGGGATGGTCAATATGTGGTCAGATCATAGGGCATCTGTACCAGGAAAATAATAGGCAGTAGTAAACGGTACTATCTCTGGGTTAGAGGTTTTGGAAATCACAGGTGAGATGATGGTTTCAACGCCTGATCTTGCACCAAAAAGGTCATGTCTAAAAACACCCGTAGACCAAAAAGGATCTTGGCCTTCTATTCCTGGAAAGGGTCCAACCGGTGATCCAAAAGACACAACAACTAAGTCTCCAGAAGAATTCACTCACATAAACTATCGCTCAGAATCAGGGTGAATTCGAAAGTCCTCTCGAGTATTGGTAATTCGAAAATGTTCGAGAGAGTCGGTTCGTTCAACTTGTCGCATGGTAACGTCTTGGACTTCACTCTACTAAGGAAATCCCTCAGGTCATCTTGTAGGTAGGGGTTGAGAACCGTCCATATGCTCTAGAGATAAACCTTGAATCCTACGTGAATGATGTGGAGGATCTATTATGAACGAGTTACAAACTTACGAAGAAAATCGTATGGTCAACTTGGGTAAACAAACAACATGCGCTAGTAAACAAAATCTAGGAAACAATACCAAGAAAAAAAGACCTTCTAATTCTGAAGTCACTAGTTGGTGATGAAATCCAACATAGCAACAACGAGATGAGAAGGAGTTGGGCTAGGGTGGAAAAGTTACTCTGACGACCTTCTGAATGGAATTACACCCTGGTGCAAGCTCCTAGACATAATCGTGGGTATACCATCCAAGGATCCCAAGTGACTTTGGCCAACGTCGATTCTAGGTACCGTGAAGACTTTCCCCTTCACAGTCACCTTGTGTAAGACCCTAGAAAGATAGGCCTCTAAGGTTACCACCGACAACAATAAATCCTGGGGGGACAATCGACAATCCGATCCACATGCAAGGGCAGAGTATCTAGCCTGAAATCAACTCAAAAGGCTTCCACTCATCATTGTGGGTATACCTCCAAGTGATCCCCATAATACGTGAAATCTCTACACCGATATCAACAAAGCAGGGTGAGTAACTCTGTCAATATCAATGCGACCTCGTGTTTGACCATTGTGTGAGAAGGGCTTCCCAGGACAAGATGTTGTAAATGGAATTTGACACTCCTTAACACAAGATTCTATTGTGTGTTTTGTGCTTTGGAGAGTGTATCTCTCTACCTATTCCAAAGCGCTAGCCTAGCTAAATTTTGGTGTAATAGAGCCCTAGAAAAGAGATACTCTTTAAATTTTACAATTGCACAGTATTATTAAGGGTTGTTGTTACTCAAAGGAAGTGGAGATGAGACTGATTTTGTATGAGACTCTGACCCAACTATGCATAGATAGGAATGAAATATATCAATTTTCATTCAATGAATCCTATGTACGGTAGGGAAAGAGAAGTTTTCTGGATCAATCTTGAACTACGATACACAATTTCCTTTTAAATGCAATTGCAACGAATCACGCAACAATAACAATTCTCTATTGTTCCCTTTTCAATAATTTCAACAATTGATTTTCAATATTTTCGAAAATGAAAATGCTTTTGAATGAAAAACGTTGTTCACTTTTCAAAAAGGACCTACACCATGATGGTGAGAGTGAATAAAACCAAAAACTAATGAACAAGCAATAGACAAAAACCCAAACCAATCTTTCAATGGAAACAAAAATAACAAGCAGACCAAACTAGTCTTTTCAATTGCATGAGAAAAGTGATCTTCTAAATAATGAGCAAATGATAAAGACAAAGGATCCCAACTTTTAAATCGATCATCGATTCTTAACCAAACGAGCACTCGATTTCCAAAATCAGAGAGTATATCTTTGTCAAGAAAAGTCAAGAAACGAAAGTCGAGAAAAAATGGATAGGAAGAGCCTTTGATTTCCTAAGACTGATCGTGCACAAAATCTGAAGACAAGAAAACATCAGCCAATGGTCCAAGAAGCTCTTTTCAGGCACCTATACTAATCTGGGCAGCTGAACATGCAAAAATATTAAATCCAAAATTTTGAAAAGAGGGTTCACAGGCTAACAGTGTAACACAGTAAAAGAATGGGTCATTCTCTCAGGATAGCTTTGAGAAGAGTGCGAGAACCTCGCATTGGACCTAAAAGCAAAGTGAAAACTCAATATATTCTCGCAGGCCACAATGGGGTGCAATGCGAGAATGTCTGAAACTAAGAAAATTTTTGGAAAAAGACAAAAAATTTGAAGAGGCTTCTGGACCCAGAGGGTCTATCAGGGTATCCTAAAGACTTAGAGATTGATATGGATGGAGAAATATAAGGCAAGAGAAAATGGCCAAGGAAAAACACCAAAAACCACAAAGAAAATGGGTTATCTCCCCAGTGGAGTCTCCAATTTTTTTATTGGACTAATCAGTAGGTGTGGACACTAACAGATCTCCCTAGATCCACCTAGATCTAGAACAAAATAGGACAGGACATGACTCTTTCCCTAAGTTATGACTATTGAATTATCTAGTAGGGAGGAACAAGTAACATACCTTTGTATCGCTTCCTAGGGTCTCTGTTGCTCCCGCTTCACTCCAGTGCTCTCGTGAGGTCAAGACCAAGACAATTCAAACCAATCAAAGTGAATATAGCAAAATATATTCAATCGTCAACTTATGTGTATGATCAAGGAATTACACAATAAAGTAAAAATGACTTTATGGGAAAAGGACATGCCACTGTATCATATTAATCGAAAGTAGAAGATACAACCTGATCGCCTTGATGTCGCAAGATTCCTTTCAGTGACTCTTGTTTCTAACAAACACACACTTGCTCAATCCTTGTATGAAGAAGATCGAATTCCTCTTGATAGACTTGCTAGAGCCTCCAAGCTCTTGTTCAAGCTAGGTCCTTCACACAATTCTTTCACCAATTCTCTAATGAATCTTGCTTAACCTTTTCCATGATAATTCCATTAATATATAGGAGAGGATAACATGGTTACTTGGATAAGAATGATCCCACAATATCAGGGAAACTAGTAAAGAGATAACCATTCAAATGCCAACCCATTCTCTAGAAGATTCCCTTCTAGAACCATTGAGACTTCATCTTTTTCCAAGCTTTAGAATAAGTTCGCACCCTAGCTATGTAGCATAGTGCGAGAGGTTCACACCCTAGCTATGTAGCACAGTGTGAGAAGTTCACACCCTAGCTAAAGGTAGCCTATGAGAATGGGTCATTCTTGCACCCTAGGATATAAGCAACCTGCGAACTCTCTTCAAAAATATGTTTTCTGGGAAGAGATGAATGTTACTTTTCTCAGGAGAAAGTTCTTATTAGGAGCCTGAGTACACCATCATCAATACACCATCAAGATGACCACAATATGACCAAAATCATGGGTAACACCTTTACCTGCAGAGAGGACCAGATCAATTCATGGAAAATCTGAAACGTTGTGATTCACACAGTAAGGGAAGACAACAACAGCCCTCTCTCCCCATAAACAAATGCCTCGGAGGAGGGGCAGGCCAAGGAAAAACTAGGATATCATGGAAGCTCAAATTTTAGAAGAAACCTGCATCAGATTGATGGCTGAAGAGTGACTCAGGCATCCCATTCGACTAGACCCTGTTGGGGGATCAATCCGCAAAGACAGGAGTAGAAAAAGGAAGGAGAATATTGCATAAGCGAATGAGAAAGTGCCATGTCAGCAACTGCAACAAGATAAACTAGCCATCACCGATCTCTATCAAGAAAATATGGAATTATGGCAACAGCTAGCGACAAAGTCCATAGAAACATCTGTAATGCAAGGTCACGAAGGGAACGTGGCATAGTTGAAAAGTCAGCTCAGAGAGGCTCAAGACACCATTGTATAGCTGTAAGAATCATAGAGACTGACAAAACAAAGGCACGCGAAATATTCCAAAGAATGTGAAGAGACCGAGAAAGAATCTAGTGTAGCTCTCACCAGCACGTAGGAAAAACATGTTTAGTTGGTGCCCATCTCTGCACCCACTAAAGATGAGGAAAATCTTGGCAATTTTCAAGGATACATTTTCTCTGAAGTATGATACAATTTTGATAACGACCACAATGATCTAATAGTTTTTTACTGCGCGCAACTCTTGGAAAATGATCACATCATTGAAATTGCAGCCATTATTTATAGACAACAAGCTCCTGATAGATGCCTGTTCATCAGGACACCTACTCAAAAGAACATAGTGACACATCTTTTCTCCATGTCAGAGCTTGACCGATGATTAGATCTTGTGGAGAAATTGCGAACAATCGTAAGTAAAAAGGGTGTGATTATTTTCTTTTTTTGGAAACACTATGCGAAGAGTCTCCAACGCATGTTGTTTAGTTTTCCTAGTCCTAAGGGTTAGCAGTTAGGAAGTAGGGTAGCCCAACAAACACCCTTGTTTATATATTCCATATTTTCGATGTAAACGAAGTTGGTTGGGAAATTTGGTAGACAATAGCTATTGTATGTAATCTGAGTTTTGACCAGGATTCAATGCAAAGGTCCTGTGATTTGATGAAAAGATTCTAGCTGTAATAGGTGGATGTATTGTGCTTCTTTATTTGCATATGTGATTTCATGTTATCTTTATTTCATATCTCTTTCTGTCTATTTTAGAACGAATTATTGAAATCATGGATTCGTTGTATAGCACCCCTTGCTCATGCCACTTAGACAAAACATTTTCTTCTAAAGCTAACTCTGAATTAGTCCACATCGATGCTCCTGAGCTACTTCCTGTAATTTCTCCCACCATACATTATAGTTTTACACTGAAGGTTGTTGCTTGACTAGAATTATCCTCTCGAATCTAGTCATTGAGTCATTTGTCTCATCTCTTCCTTAGATTGATCCCATAGCCCAAGTCTTACTCTTCTGTGCCAATATGACCATAAACCATTTTTTCATAGGTGTTTAAATCTAGCCATTGTTTCCAAAGTCATATCTTATGTGAAGACCATGCATTTTTTGAGAGAGCCCTCTCCAGATCCAAAAGTCTAGTTTTGGGTCTCAAAGTTGGTTGAAAAATTTACCTTTGTCATTCGTTTATCAACCAAATAGATTTACGGAGTGATAACATTATGGCGTCATTGTCAGGGATGAAATTGAATAGATTTTCCCTGGGAGTGTGAAAAAGTTGTAGTTTGACCCCTAAGGGTAATAAAGGGATAAACATCCATATAGGTTGAAAACCTTACCCTGGAGACTCCATTCCAAACAAACCAATAGCCTCAAGTAGCACAATTCAAGAAACCTAGCACCCAAGATGGTTTATACACTAGAGAGAATCCTGACCCAAACCCCTCAGAACCAGTGTATGACCCCGAGAAGATTCTTCACAAAGCTAGAGAGAAAGCGTCGGACCCATTTTACTACCTAGAGAGAAGTCTTTCCTTGCCCAAACATGGTGCACAGAGCATTCACGACCTTGAGTTTGACACATTCTTTAAGCAAATTATGTTCTGGTTGAAGTCAGAGACTGATTTGGACAACACAGTTTTCGACCTGAAGAAGTTTCGAGCCCTAGTATCAATTAATATCCCCCAGAATCTGAATCCTCCTTAGGATATGGCCGCCCATTTTTCTCCCCTCATCCTTTCATCCCAATTCCAAGACTTGCCTCAGAATTATAGC
Organism: Picea engelmannii; assembly: GCA_009831015.1. NCBI lineage: Eukaryota > Viridiplantae > Streptophyta > Pinopsida > Pinales > Pinaceae > Picea > Picea engelmannii. The sequence goes on along the minus strand of ML831756.1, from coordinate 11,260 downwards.
CATAGAATCAGACTCTACGACATTGAGGGAAATGTTTCCACTCAGAAGCACCTGGATGGGTTTAATGATTTCGTCGATCTGGAGGAGGTGGACTATGTAGATGCAAAAAATGTGGTTGTTCGTGCAAATCCTCTCAGGAGATGTAAGGAAGTGGTTCAAATCTCTCGTGCCCACGAGCATTTGAGACTTCATGGCATTCGAAACATCATTCCTAGAAAAATGGGGAGATAAGAAAAACCCTTTGAAGTTGTTGACACAATACACTAACATGAATAAAGCACCAGAAGAGATAGTGCAGGGATTCTTAGCCTATTTTTTGAATGTGTATAACTCGATTCCTGCAAAAGTCAAGCCACCCCCTGGCGCTACACAGTTGCGGTATGCAGACTCTTTCGAAAATGATTTCTCCCTATTGTTAAGGGAAAGAAGGTCAGCGAATCTAGATAATATTTTGAACAATGATGTCGAATTTGAAGTAAACATGATGGCATCAAGAAAAATAAAACCAAGGTTCAAATGAGGATATAAGAGACCACAGGGAGATGCGTAGCCATTGACATTGTGGTCCTCATATGATAAATTCGACATGATGATGAAGACCATGGAGAAGTTGATGGAGAGAATGTCCATGGAAAATAGACTTGTTTCCCGAGAACAAAATGACCCACCTCGCAGAAATACGAACCTTAGGAGAGGTAAAATCCCTCATATTAGACAAAGGAAACCAAAAGAGCAAATGGATCAAGGTGAAGAGAAAATGAGACCTCCTTTCTAGAACAACTACGTAGACAAGGATTTTGAGCAGACGTTTGACAACCAGATACATTATTGCGATGACCAAAACCTATGCATGCTGCCGACGAAGAGTGAGCATGATTAGTATATGAGTAGGAATGAATACTTCATGTAAGAGGTCAACGATGATATGATAATCGAAAAAGATGATGCCTCATCCTAGGAGATGGAGGAGTTTAGGAAAGGGTATCAAAACACCATCATGGAGCTCCAGAAAAAGTATAATCTCCGGAGCAAGGGCGTGCCTGCAGAGTCATAACAGACAAACCCCATAAGGAAGCCTTTGGCATACACTCCTTCCATAATACGAACAAGGCTAGATGGCATGACCAAAGACATGACAGAGAAAGCTAAGTCGAAGGAGGAGATCCCTAAGAAAGCCCCGGAGATAGGTCGGGAGGCTAGCGAAAAAGAGGTAGAGAAAACTTGTTCGCCTTTCAATTTTGAACACTAGATGGCCAAAATAATAATATTTGTCTCACTCAATGAACTTATTATCAAGGGCAAGTATTGGGAACAAATCATTAAAATGATGAAAGCGAGGGGGACCCCCGATACTCTGAATCTTCTAGATGACCACCCGACCATCCTTTTTGGTCCATGCCTTGAAGAAACAAGTGATACCAAAGATGTCCCTCCTTTCTACGTTAGTATGAAGATCCACAACATGAACCTGCATAACACCATGTTGGATTCTGATGCGTCACACAACATCATGTCGAAGGTGATCATGGACGAACTAGGTTTGGATTTCACCAGGCCATACAAAGACCTTTTCTCTTTTGATTCGAGGAAAGTCAAGTGTTTGGGCCTTATCAAAGACCTAGTTGTATCGTTGGCTTAAATCCCCTCTAAGAACATGGTCATGGATGTGATCATTGCAAAAGTACCCCCAAAATTTGGCATGCTTCTCTTGAGGTCATGGGCTGTAAAGTTGAAAGGCACTTTGCAGATGGATATGTCATATGCCACTATCCCTATTTTTTTCCACGACAGAAGGTTGTATAGAGAAGTGATTTTGAATTACATGGTAAGTAGTAAGACACAGCCACACAATCATCCCATATATGCCATCGAAATCAAGGTGGGGTCTTATATATTCTTCAATGACCTGAATTTCGAATAAGAAGATTTGACGACCACTGTAGCATATGACGAGGAGACTGCTTGGCTAACACAAACATTGATGAGAGTGAGGATTTTCACAACGAAAATGACTGTTTTGAAAACCAGATCGCGGGAAGGGACATAATACAATTGAAAAATAATATTATCCCAAAGGGGTTGTTGCCACTGGAAAAACTATTTGACAAGAATAATGTGGCTAAGAACCCCAAGATAGTTGCAAGAGAAGAAGACATAGAAGACTGCAACATCAAGACCAAAGAGAATCCAAAGATGGTAAAATTATCCAAGACACTCAATCCAGAGTTCAAATAGGACTATATAAATCTCACGAAGGATTTCTCGAACATCTTCACATGGAGCTACAATGACCTGAAAGTGTATGACATGAAAGTGATCCAACATGTTATCCCTCTCAAGGAAGATTAGAAACCTTTTAAACAGAAGTTGAGATGGATAAATCCCCTATTACTACCTCTAGTTGAGAAAGAGGTAAAAAAGATTTTCGATGCTAAAATCATTGTTTCTTTGAGATTCTCAAAATGGGTAGCTAATCTGGTACCTGTAAGGAAGAAAAGTGGCAAGATAAAGTTGTGTGTGGACTTCCAAAATTTAAATAAAGTGTCTCTCAAGGACCACTATCCCCTTCCTAAAATGGACTACATCCTGCAAAAGGTGGTGGGGTTCCAAAATATGTCTATGTTAGATGAATTCTCAGGGTATAATCAAATAATGGTCCACCCAAACGACAGAGAGAAGATGACTTTCACAACCCCATGGGGAATGTTCATGTACGCCAAGATGTCGTTTAGCTTGATGAATGTTGGAGACACTTTCCAGAGGGCCATGGACATCATGTTTGCCAATGAAAGGAAAATTTTTATCATGATTTATCTAGACAACATCATTGTGTACTCTACCTCTGACAAGCAACATCTCGAGCACCTGAACAGAGTTATCCAGAAATGCCAAAAATTTGGCATATCATTGAATCCAAAGAAGTCCCATTTCACATTAGAATAAGGAAATATGTTAGGGCACATCATTTCCAAAGAGGTTATTAAGATAGACCCTAGCAGTTTTGAAGGGATCCTGAAGATCGTCACCCCGCGAAGTAAAAAGGAGGTACAATCTTTCCTGAGATAGGTTAATTTTTTTAGGAGATTCATACCAAACCTGGCGAAAATCATAAAACACATAACTTGGATGTTGAGGAAGGTAAATGAGATAAAGTGGAACTCGAAGGCCAAGAAGTATTTTGACGATATAAAGGTGGCATTGACAAAGGCTTCTGTACTAGCTAGCCCAGATTTTATGAAATATTTCTTCTTGTTTTCATTCACCTCAGAACACATTATTTTCAGCGTGCTTCTATAGAAAGACGAACAGGATTTTGAAAAACCCATAGCCTATTTTAGTCAGACCCTGCGCGATGCTCCACTAAGGTCTGACATCATGGAAAAACAAGTGTATGCCTTAGTAAAATATTTGAATGAATTTAGGACACGCATACTGCACTCCCATGTTATCGTTGTGTACCTAGTAGTTTAGTAAAGGACATTATGACTCAACCTAACCTGAAAGGAATGAGAGGCAAGTGGATAGAGGCCATGTTAGAATAAAACCTTGAAATCAAGCCTACAAATATGATGAAATGTCACGGTCTCGCAAAGTTGATGGCACAGTCAGACTGTGACGCTATAGGAATGAATTTCATCATTAATTTGTCGAAATGTCCCCAAGAAGAGAAAAATACGTAGGCACCTCAATAGTTCATCGACTCACCATGGTACGCGGACATCATCTATGTGATGGAGAATCTCCAGGCCCCTCTGGGCGTGAGTAAGACTAAGGCCAGATTCCTCAACTCAAAGCGGTTAAGTTCTGCATCCTAGACAACTCACTCTACAGGAAATATCCTGAGGGAATATTGTTGAGTTGTTTATTGGAAGATGACGTAAAGAGGGCCATACAAGAATTTCACAAAGGCGACTATGGGGGAAACCATTATTGGAATACCACTGTGCACAAAATCCTAAGGTCATGTTATTACTGGCCTACAATTTTTGCTGATGTATATGAGGAGGTCTCCAACTACCATGAATGTCAGATCTTCGATAGAAGAAGAAAACTGCAACCCTTGCCGCTGAAGCCGATCTCAGTCAAAGCACATTTTATGCAATGGGGTATAGATTTCATAGGAGAGATAAACCTACCATCCTCTGTGCAGCACAAGTGGATACTCACAACCACTGACTATTTCACAAAATGGATAGAGGCAATCCCCACAAAACAACCCACCGACGAAGTCATTATCAAATTCCTGGAGATGAACATCTTGTCAAGGTTTGGGTGTCTCGTTAAGATCATTACAGACAATGCATCTGCATTCAAGTCTAAGAGGATGGAGACATTTTTCCAGGATTATAACATAACCCTGGGGAATTCCATGATGTACTATCCGTAAGGAAACAAGTTAGCAGAATCCTCAAATAGAGCCTGAGAAAAATTATTAAAAGACTCCTGCAAGAAAATAAGAGAGATTGGCATAAAAATATTATCTACGCGTTGTGGGAAGACTGGCTCACCACCAAGAAATCTATATCAATGTTGCCTTTCCAGATCATTTACGACATAGACACTATTTTTTCTACTTCACTGGGACCCCCTGTCAGGGAGATATTTCAATAATAGGAGGTCAAGCCAAACGCTGCGCATAGGAGGATTAATCAGCTAATTCATACACAACAGGAAAGAGAGAAGTTGTATAATCGGTCACAACTCTATCATGAAAAAATGAATAAAGTCTTCGATAAGAGTTCTAAGCTAGAATATTTCTGGTTGGGTGACATAGTTTTCAGATGGGACACAATAAATGAAGGTAAATGGAAGCATGCAAAGTTCGACCACCTCTAGACGGGTTCGTTCAGGATCTGCGATCACAGTTTCAATAATGTCCACAATGATCTAACAATTGTTTATTGTGCGCATCTCTCGAAAAATGATCACATCACTAAAATCAAAGCTGTTATTTACATACAACAAGCTACTGACATACGCATGTTCGTCGGGACACCTACTTAAAGGAACACAATGACACATATTTTCTCCACGTCAGAGCCTGACCAACGATCAGATCCCATGGAAAAATTGTGAATAGTCATATGTAAAAAGGGAGTGTTTATTGTCTATTTTTGGAAACACTATGTGAAGAGTCTCCAGTGCATGTTGTTCAGTTTTCCTAGTACTAAGGGTTAGCAGTTAGGAAGTAGGGTAGCCCAAGAGGCACCCTTGTTTATATATTCCATATTTTCAATGTAAGCCAGGTTGGTTGGCAAATTTGAACCTCATGGACGATTTTAGGGGATAAATTTCTCTCATGGGATAATTTTCCATGGTTTTTTCAAAAATGAGATTCACTATTTTAAAAATGATTCACCTAAATTCTATAGAATAAAATTATTTTACCTTAAAAATCACCAAAATAAAAATATATAAAATCCTTATAAATTTGAATATTTTTACAAAAATATCGCCAAATATTTATAGTTGGCACATGAAGGATTAGTAAGATTCACCAAGGTTTCTACATTTTAAAACAAAATTCCATCCTTAAAATCATCCCTAAATTTGGTAGACGATAGCTATTGTATGTAATCTGAGTGTTGGCCCTCGACCAAGTTTTGAGGAATACTTGGTCATAGTTGACCATTTGGTACTTCGACTTCCTATCGAAGACGAAGCACATAGAGAAGCGGAGATCATGGGATCTTTCCACCTTTTGTGGAACCTTTTTCATTTTTTTGGGGAATATTGTAATGGGAAAAGGATGGCGGCCATTGTTTAGGCCTTTTTCTATGTATAAATAGAGGTCTAGGCCATGTAAGAAGGAGGTCCTATCTAGTCGATGGCTTAGTGCATAAGTTGTATCTATTTGATCAGAATTCTGTGTGACTATAAGATCTCTGTGTGTGTTGTACTTTGTGCATTTTATAATAGTGCTGAGTGCACAGAGTGTGAGAAGGCTTAGTGCTTGGATCTACCCAGGGAAAGAGGATCTAGCGAGCTGATCAGATCTCTTGTGTTGTGTAGGGTAAGGGTCATTGAAGCTCCGTGCTGTAACTGCTTCACCAAAATAATATAAAGAAGACTTTGTGGACGTAACCCTAGGGTAGGGGTGAACCATGGTAACTCGATGTACTGTGTGGATGTGTTTGTCTGTCTCTTGCTAAGTTCTTTGATATGTTTAGATAGATTTATTGATGCTTTTTACTTATGGGACATGAATGCATGCTAGATGTGATACATAAGATGCTAAGTGCTAGATCTAAGTAATTATTGTGGTGTTCTGTTCTTTCTGCGAAGTGTATTAATGAATGTATGTTAGGAAATAACTGATGCTAAGTGTGTTGTAAGCAAGATAATCACAGATCTATGTCCCAGCTAAGGTTGCAGACACCTGAGTCCTGCAACCACCCCTGCCTCTACCTTGGGTGAGACTTCGTCTGCTTCACAGGTGTTGTCCAAAGGGTCAGTAGTTAGGGATTTGTTGGTGCACTCTTGAGCATTGAACCCTGGTTCTGCCCCTGTATCAACAAATGGTTTTGTTGTCGAGACCTGGAACTGTGATTGCTAGGAACTAAACAAGAAGAAGATTTGTGTGAAATAATCTCTATGTGTAGATATGTTGCCCTATTGCGCAGTGTTTTGTTTGAATTGTGAAGCTTTGTGCCAAAAACGAAAGGTCGGATCTGAAGAAGAGAGGTCATATCTAAAGAAAAAGAGGTCAGATCTGCAAGAAAAAGGTAAGATCTATAATCTTTGTGCTTTGATAAAGGTAAGAATAGCTAAAAGTCTTAGATCTGGAAGCTTTGTGCTTTGTAGAAGTAAGATAAGTGATTTTTTTTTGTTTCTAAAGCATGGATCTAGGTATGTTTGATAGATTTTGTCCTAGCTTCAAAAATAGGGCATTAATAAATGAAAGAAAGTTTGATATGAATAGATCTTATAAGTATAGTGATAGATATGTTATACCTATGCATAGAAAGAATTTTGGGACTAACCAATGGATGCAAGATCCTAGAAAGAAATTTTTGTAGGCTAACCATTATGATCCTAGCACACAATACATGAAAAGTTGGGGATCATTGAAGAGAAAGAGAGGATTAACTCTTTGTTACAATTGTAGAAGGCCCAAACATCTTGCTAAGGAATTCCCTGGGAGAAGAACCAGTTGTCTTTGTTGTAAGGCTATGGACCATCAAGTATTGGATTGACCTAGAATGATTGCTAGACTCGAAAAGTTGAATATAGAGCAAGCAGGACATCAAGAAACAAATATTATAGCAAAAACCAAGAAAGAAATAGAAAATATATTGCTACATATGAGAGATACCTTGAATGACCACCGACATGTTAGGCTATCAGAGATCTTCAAGAAGAAAGAATAGATCGAAGTGAGAATAGGAGACTTCAACATTGACTGTGTTTTGGATGAAGAAATGTAGGTGAACATTATGACAGAAGGAACCTGGAAAGCTATAGGAAGACCTGACATGACCCCTTCATTAGGAGGAATAGGTTTATTCAAAGGAAAGTTGGTAAACCTATGTGGAAATCTCACTCACATATCTACGAATGCTCATGGATCTTCAACAGAAGACAATTTTGAGATTGTTAAGTTTGTGGAGGACATCGCCCCATTTACTATGTCACTTGGTAAACCTTGGATTGAGAAATATCAAGCCAGAAAACAGGAAGCAAAAAAGGATCTAGAACAACAGAGACAAGAGTTAAGAGACTCCTCGACTAGAAGGATCGCGTAGTTTATTGAGGAACGGGAGAACAAATCAAGGGCTCTTGAACCCAGGAACTTGGATGAAGAAGTTGACAGAACTCTAGATGAACCATAGAGGACCAAAAAATATGTTGGACAAGTAATACCCGTGGATCTGAAGAAAGAATCTCGGCACTACGAAGTTACCATACAAAGAGAAGAAAAGAATCAAAATGAAAAAAGGATGACTGAGATGAAGCTCACTGGGAAGAAGGCTAGAAAACTCATGAAGAAGAAAGCAAATTTGGAGAAATTACAGAACGTTTGAGAAGAAACCCCGTAGAAGGAAAACATGCAGAATTTGAGCTTCGTCGGGAGAGAAGAACAACGACATATGGCACTTCGCCATGTCGAAGTAATATAGTCATTAGATGATGATATACCCATTCTGATGATGGCCCAAATGACTCAAAATAAAGTTATGACCTGTTACCTAACCATTAGACTATGCCATAATGGACAGATCAAGAGTTAATGGACCCTTCTATTTGTTGCAAGCAGTCTGTTACAGTTTTACTTACTTATTTCGTCACGCCATGCCCGTAAGACACTTTTTCCAATTGAGATATTGAGCTCATAGAATACTCACATTGTGAAATAGTGACTACCCTACCTTGCTCTCTAATTGATTATGGTACCTTCATCCCATTGACAACCTGAGAAAGTGATCCTCAGCTTACATGTCTGACAAGCTTAGTGCAACAAAAGAATCAGTGAGAGAAGTACTCGCTAGCTTAAGAATCGAAAGAGTTATGTAGGAAAGAGGAATGTCCACCAGAGTCCAAGCCTCATCGTCAAGAGGAGTAGCAACTTCTCCATCCACTGCTTGAGTTGGACCATCCCGATAAACCATTGAGAAACATACTAAACATAGAGATGACATCGCGAATGCTAAGCTGATCCCGAGCATCTTTCCCTCTTACATACCTCCTCTGAAAACTGAAATCAACCATGATAGTGTGCCCCAATATTACAAATATCCTATGATCACTGTGTACCTACCGAAGGGTGTGTGCTCAGTTCACACTGAGCAGACCAAGCTCGCAGTATTGAAGTTTTGCGACTTCAACCTTGGTGACCAGAAATCCTATAGTATGCTTTCCCCACACAAGTATCTAACAATGAAAAAGGGGAATAATTCCAATATTGTCCCTCATAAATGGACGATGAACCTCACGCAGTCCATCTTACTTAATATAATGAAGATTCCACACTTTGGTAGGCACCAGGAGGTGAACGCTTGCATAAAATTGCTATTGGAGAGCTACCATGGAGGATATCTCTAGTTGAACCAGCGTATAACGATTGATCCGATGTTGATCAATCAGATCACCGAGATGAGCATGCAGGGCCCTAACCCTCAAGACTATTACCCTGGAAATACCATGGATCATGCTCTTTCACATAATATTAAAGAGGCCTATGGAAATGTTGAAAAAGGCACACGAGGTTACAAGGTAACCTCTATTTATAGTGGCTAAGTGTGCCTCACCTCTCAGATGATTGTAGGAAAGTTAGTACACAAGAATAGATCGATGCAAGTATCTAGTTTTGTATTTGATCTCACAGAAAAATGCGTAGAAGGAGTCTAAATGAAATGGTCAAAGTACTTAGCGGATAAACTTGAATTGGATTGTAGAGAAGCGCAATACCAAGGATATGAGTTCCAATTCAACTGGCTTCTCATCCTGATCACCTTCATAGCATGGGAGATGTCGGAGGATGTCATTTTTCCTGAAACCCTACTGTTTGAACCGTTGGTTGCGAAGTTCAGTACATTATGGTACACAACAAATATGAGCAGGTAATGGCAGTGGAATGCCCTCTTTCACAGATACTACAACTAGTTGAATACCATGATACAAGCCACGCCTCGCATTACTCTTAACACAGTCCACAGATTCATACCCTTAATGAAGTTCAACACAGACCAACACTTCATATACCTAACTCCATGCACTGATGTGCACTAGGAACAACTGCAGTCCTATTATAAATTGACAAAAGAAGACCTTGAAGAGATCACCAAGGAATTGTCAGCAAACCTCCTCATTGTAGCAGATACAACGGATATTTTAGATATCAGCAGCCTAGAAGCTGGGTAGGAAACACCTGGGCCTAGTAAGACGCAGAAGACACAGAAGACAAAGAAGACAAAGGAGACGAAGAAAAATGAAGAAGTTCAAGATGTGTATAGACGCTCTGTAAGGACATATTCCATCACACCAGATGAAGAAGGTAACGACAAAGACCTAGAAGAAGTTGAACAACATCAAGAAGATGAAGTCAAAGTTCTAAAGAAAAGAAAAGGATCACCTTCGAAGTCTTTCGTCAAGAAGAAAGCCAAAGTGACCATGACCAAGATGAATACCACACTCAATCCAAATGAGTTCATCTTTCTCCTTGTGACTTTGAATGAAGCTATAGAAGAGATCACAGAAAAGAAGGAGGCCAAGAAAGAAACAATGTACAACAAAATTGAAATGGATCTCCAAGGAGTACAGTGATCCCTCTAGTCTATCCGTGTAGTCTCCACTGTGTCTATTCCAGAAGGAACACCTGAAGCAGGAGATGAGTCATTTCAACTTCACAGGATTGGTGACCTAGTCAAAGTACGCCTTCAGAAAGTAGAAGAAGTAACAACACAGGCCACCCAGGCCCTAAAGCATGCACATGAGAAAATCATAGAGCAATGTCAATATTCACAACAAGAGAAAGAGGCCATCCAAGAGAAGTTTTATAAAGAATGCACAAAGATCCAAAAGGAAAAGGAGCAACTTCTCGTGAAGAAAATCAGGATCAAAGAAGCAGTCAACAGAGAATTTCACTCTGTGATTGGCTTAGAACATAAGGTAGAAGAACCCATAGAATGCCAAGTAATGAAGCTTGCTAAAGTCATTCAACAACTGCGACAAAGAGTAGTATAACTAGAGCTCCAAGCTATATCGAGTACTCCACAAGAAGAACATGACCAATGAGAAGTGAATGCCCGAAGTACAGTAGAAAGGATTAAGGCACTCACTGAAGAATGTAAGCAATTAAGTAGTAGAAGTGCGCAGATACATGAGAACCTATCAAAGAACCCTAAGTTGCATAAATTGGAGTCACAGCTCTAGGAGGCAAAGTACCAAGCTGAGAAGTTACAGGTATAGCTAAAGGCCCTACCGACCATAGAGAAAATGAAGAGGTCCCATGAACAGTGCATCGTGCAACAACATATTCATATGATCCAGAGTAAGGTCATGGAAGTGACGCACCAACTTCAACCTTTGCAGGATAGGGAATGTCAACTATTCTTAGAGATTGAGAGTCAAGGGAAAGACCTGGAATAGGTCGTGAACATAGCAAAGAAATGTTTATAAGGACTAGTTAGTAACGCACTCATTGAGGAGTTTTTCAAGAAAGAAGAAGTAGCAGATTCATGTGATCTAGAGTAAGATCATGGAAGTGATGCAACAACTTCAACCTTTGTAGGATAGGGCATGTCAACTATTCTTAGAGATT
>ML831755.1:102749-123163 GCA_009831015.1 Picea engelmannii | reverse complement strand
CTTGGGGGTTTTGAGGGTTTTGACTTAACAAACCCTAGAGGACGATTCGGTGGTGAAAGATTCCACCTAGCTTGTCCCAAGCTTGGTCTAGGAGATGCAATACTCTCCCACACCATTCTAGCTCGGCTCTACATCAGTGCAGGAGGGTTCTTCACAGCCACAGGCACAGGAAGAGAAGGAGGGTGCACCATTGGGGTTTCCAGCAAGGGGGGCGCACCATCCTTGGAGAAAGATTTGTTGTAGGAGATTGATAGGGATTTTGGAGATTCTATCACTTGGGTTTTCATTGCAGAGCCTTGGACATTAGATCTAGTCCATTCATGAGGAGTTTTAGGTGCTATTTGATTTATTAGATGCATTGGAGGAATTGGAGGAGAGGAGCAAACTTCAAAAATTGGTTTCAGTCATTTGCTAGCTCAGATCTTCACCATTTCGCTTGGGACTTCACCAGGGAGGTAACCAAGCCCTGATCTATCATTTTGGAGAGTTTCAAGAGGTTTGGGGGCCTCATTCATCCAGGCTGAATTATTAAGGTTTCAACGATCCAAGGGGGCGCACCATTCAGTGGAGGAGTTTCAAATCTACAGGGATTGAGAGTGGATTTGGGGATTTGGACACCTGGGTTGTCCTTACAGTGGCCCGATCTATCAGTTGGCATATTTCTTGGGGTGATTGGACATATTTGACAGCAGGGCTGAAATATTGAGGAGGTTCAGCATTGCAATTTGCAGCAGGACGTGGCACCTTCCAGCTTGAGGGTTTAGCATCCTTACGGCCAGATCTAGTTGTATTCAGTCTTCAATGTATATCCAGCCTTTGGAGGCTTATTGTAGTCTTTTATTGGAGCATTTTGTAGCAGCTCTATTGTCTATCTTCTTGGCCATCTGTTGAGCATTCCAGATCGACATCTTCATTGTAGCAAGTTCTTCTATCTTATGAATAAAGTCATATTTGAGATGTTTTGGCCTGTCTATCATATTGCGTATGGTTGAGGTATGTTCCATCGTTGTCTCTTCTTGTTTATTGCTACAAACACTCATATAAACACATCTAAACAAGTAATTCAGCAAAGTGTTTGACAAAATACCACAACCAGTAAAAGTTTTTAAAAGACACCAAAACAGTGATGATCCTTGCATAATGGCTTGGGATCATTACATACACCCTGTCAATACATGCAAAGAGTCATTCACATTTATAACATACTCCAAATATAAATGATTTGAATGGTAAATGGTTTGAAGTAAAATAATCCAATCGGATAGATGAAAGTAAAGACAAGTGCAGGAAAAGTAAATGTGATGTTTTGAATATGTCGTGTTTATTTTATCTTGAGTATTTTATTATTTGTGGAAGAACAATATATTAGTCTGGGATAAAAGTGAAGTGGGGATTAAAGTCGGGGTCCCCACTCTTTGTGTGCAAAAGTGTTTGCGTGGCCTATCTTACCTACTAATCTTGGGTTCTTATAGACTTGCCGACTGGGTGTGTCGTAGATCCAACGAAGAGAGAACCTTGATCTCAAAGTTTCCCCCTGACTTAACACACTCCACCCAGGGTAGAAGTATTAGACATTAGCACGATAAGATAGATTTTCCTAATTAAAACTAACATGTGTCAACTACTCCCTTTCTGATCCCCAATGGTCACTCTGCGTAGTCACAATGGGAAGAGCATACTAGGGTTTATAGCCAAGTAGTTTATTTCCAATATATAACAAAAATGAAACTATTCTAGCAATTAGTGTTCTAGATGGATGATACATGCAAGGTGGATCTAAGCTATAACTTTAAAAAAAAAAACTACTCTAAATTGTGGTTTATTTTATCAGTAAGTTAGGTGATGTGAGTTCTTTTTATCTTTTTCAGGAGTTAGAAAAACTTAAGAAAAAATCTGAAAGTAATCACAGCAAGAGAAAAGACACCGACAGGTGTCTTCCTACGGGAACAAGGCAAGGCAATGTGTAGCCTATGTCGCTTTATTGAAATGATTACAAATCTTCTTCTTTGTGAGAATGCACATTGATCCTTTATAGTTCTGGATCAATGGCTTACAAGTTTTCAACAAATTTTCTCAAGGCAAGAAGGTGCCCAACTACTTCAAGGGTTTCTGAGTAAGGTTAAATCTTCAAAAATTCGTGAGAATCTCCCCTTGTACCTGTTACTTCTGCGTAAAAATAGCAAACCATTAGTCCTACAAGATTCCCAAAAACAATTTCAAAGTGTTTTGGAACACCCCTAACAAATTGGAAAAAAATCTAAGTAAAAATTATGGCAAACCGACAGAAAATGAACTAAGGAGAGGAAGCTAAAAAGCTAACCCCTTTAGGATCTTTCTTTGCTGATATTAAATCAGCAAAACAATGGCACTTACAACTTGCCAAATATTCAATTAATGAACTAGTAAAATTGCACAACTTCTAACCTACTGATTTTACTTTGAAATACTAGTTAAAAGCAAGCAAATTTGAAGTAGATCTAGTTAAAAATGAATTCGGTTTATAATAATAATAATCTAGATCTAAATCTTACTTATGCAAGCAAGCTATTTAGCTTTAGATTTGAATTTGAAATACCAAAAAAATCTATTACATGCAAGAAAGGTAACCAAGAGAAAGATTTTATAAGAAATTATGAGAAGGAGAGAAGATGAATGCTTGTTGTCTTGGAATGTCTTGGCCACTAGAGTCTTCGTTAGAGGAAAGCAGAGGGAAAGTGATCTTCTCAAAGCTCTTTGAAGATGGGAGGAAGCCCACTCGCTTCAATCTATCCTTCAAATGATGTAAACCTGCAATGCTAAGACAAATCTTGCAACAAAAGAGTTAAAAGCATGGTGTTTCATATATTAGAAAGACACGAGGAGCATGACATTAAGCTAAATAAACATGCATCTCACAACTATCTAACATACATAAACTAATAGAAATATCAAGCAAACTTAGCTTTTCTATTCCTATCCTACAAGGAGATAGCTCCAAACATAGGACAATAATAACAATTTACAATGCAAAATAAGCTAAATACAAGTATACCTCATACACAATTGATCACCATGAATCCACACATGAGAGCTCTACACCACAATAGCCTCCAAAGCCTTTTTTATTCCAATAGAGGTTAGTTAGATTACAATGTATCACAAGCGAACTCTTAGCAAAATTCCAACTCTCTTACAAGAGGTAGGTCGCCTCTATTAAATAGCCAAGCAAGTAGTTAGGGTTTCCTTAATGAGAAGGCAAGTCATCCTTGAGTGAATGGCTAGTTGTGAAAGCAAAAAGATGGGAAAGGTTTAGGTGGATGATGAGTGGTAAAAGCAAAAAGGATGAGTTAAGTCGAGTGGTAAAAGAAAACGGTTGATGTTTCTTATTCAAGAAAAGCATGTGAGTTGGCTCATGTGACTTGTCTGGCAAGTGGGATGTATGAGTGGGAAAGAAAAACACTTTAGTGGAAATGGAAACAATGGCTAGACTCAAGTCGACTCAAGGATAAATGATTTCTCATTTTAGGAAAGATCCAAAAAATTGTCTTTAAGACTTCAGACAAAAGGAACATGTGGGAGACATGTTTCCTTATTTTAAGGAATCCTGATTTTCCTTTTAATTGTATTTTATTTGGCTAATTTCGAGAGAAATTATTTTTTTAATGAATAATAACCATTATTTTTCTCTCGAAAGGTGGTCTCTGGGTAAATTTGGTATTCCGAGACGAAAAATGAATACCCCTAAGGCATATGATGCCTCCTAGTACCAATTTTTTAAATTATTCATCAATTACAATTAAAATATCCTGTTTTGCAGGCAATGTTATATTATCCGAAAACATTAAAAAAAACCTAAGGGGGACTTAGCGTATTTCCATGTGACTCAAAATTGATGACTAGTATGCTAATATACATTAGACACTAGGCTCAAACATCACTTTAAGGCCCAAACACTAATACAAATACTCCAGCTTTGGAGAAATGAGTGAAAAAACCCAACAATCATAAGTTGTTGTAAACAACTTATAATTGCTAGATAAAAAAAACGCCCCAGAGTAAATGCATTAGAGAGTGGGTCTTAAGTGGCCAAGACCTTTTACAAAGTTCATCATACTAGCTCATCTATTACAATTCCCCGCACGGTTATGGAAATACGAAAATTTGAAGAATGTATAAGGGACCATGGGGCCTGGCTAGACTTCTAAACTTTGAATTTGAACAATACCTTGTTCATCTTTGCAGGCTCAACTGCAAGTCCATCCATGCGAAACTTTGGATGGTAACACCACCATATAACTATGGTTTGACCAATCCACAAACAGGGTTTTGATCTTATACAAGAACCAACATGATCAATCCGCAAAAGGGGATTTGATCTATAAGATAATAACTCAATTAATTAAAATATTCTTCGAAGTTACAATATTTCAACATTTTGCAGGAACTTTCAAAGTGAATTTTGACATCTTTTGGCCTCTTTCTCTTGCTTTTTTTGCAGGTTTTGTGAGCAGCCAAGGAGAAGCTCTACCGAAATTCGAGGATCTAGAGCATCCAAGACCCCCTAACAAACCTCTTCTATGATCTGAAATCATTGCTCTACCATATTGTAAGTCTGCTTGGTCTTGAAGTTATAAAGGACCAAGAGACATTCTTCCAAAACTATTGTAACCGAAAAAGAAAGAGTGGGATAACCCACTAGGCCTGCCATCCTCCCAACCCCTGGGGGGAACTGTCTCTTTTTGTGTTTTGTCTCTTTTACTTGTTTTTTTTTTTGTTTTTTTGCAAAGTTAAAATAAACCCAAGCACCACAAAACATTAGTTTAGTTCCAATTTCTAGACTCGATTAGTTTAGATTTCTATTTTCCATTTCCTTTTAGTTATTTCAATTTCGTAAAGCAATAAACCTTCCCCCTCAACCCCTTAGTATGCTTTTGACCCTTGCGAGCTTTGCTTGATCTGGGGTGCAATTAGAAAGGGAGTTGAGTAGTGCAGAGTACTTTAACTAGGGCAATCTCTTTTTCATTATTGCTAAAGGGGACCAATACTCGTGGGATTCCAGGTGACTTCAAGGGGAAACCTTGAGACCTAGTCTCTCTCCTTGTTGGAAGTCCTGCAGTCTTGTGCGTACCCATTTGAGGGATAACTGTTAAGGGGCCAAATCTTAGATTAGATTTTATTTTGTTTCGCACTTACAATCTTGCATGCACAAAGTGGACTTGCAATATTGATCCACTTCATTGAATTAACCCACTAATTCAACCAATCACTCTTAATCATAAAATTTGTCAAGAGCACTTGCAACACATACATCTCACAGCAACACTTTACTTTTGGCACTGGTCTACATATTTCCATTTTGCTTATCATTAGTGTTTCTCATTGATTTTCAAGAAATTATATTTGCTTATTAAATTATCTTGGAAGTATTTGATTTACTAAAGAAAGTCTTTATTTGTGTCATCATATGCTGCTAGAATAGTCGCATTTGCTTTTGGTTCATATTAACTCCCAGAATAATATTGTTTATTATTTTTACTTATATCTAATCAGCCTTAGATTATTTTTTAGGGACTACCCCCCTTGTCTTCGCTGGGAGTTAGACTAGACGGATGAGTTGAGTTTCAGGTGACAGCTACATGAATCAAGACTTGCCCCCAAGGCCACACCCAATGGATTGAAGATTTCTTCCACGTGACCCGAGGTGTGGATTAAGTGGCAACATCCCCTAGACGTAAAATTCCATCACTATGTTCTCATAAATGCAATATTTCATCATCAAGTCTTAACGAAGTACTAAAATTTCACATGCACATTAAAGAGAATAAAGCATGATGATGAAATACAGAGAGGGGATATATATTATTATCCAGTGCTTTTATAAAGGTTAAAATCTCTGTGGATTGATGTGCCACTAACCAGAGTACTCTACCATGAGAGCCTCCCAATCTGGATATATGATAAAATTGACCCCCTATTGGAACCAACTAATTTTGAGGCTACTACCGAAAAGAGGAACGCCTTCTTAACTTAATGATGCTTCAATACTTTTAATCAAGGGTTTCATTTATTTTCTTATATATAATATAATGTTATCTACAAGTGAATTAGTTGATTTGTTCTACATGGTAAGCTGGGCTATAATATCTATAATAAAGTAAAAGGTCAAAGCAAAGTACACAATGTGCATTCAAACCATCCCTAGAAGATTGAAACAGTCAACATCAATTTCTGTATTATTCCCAAGACAGAAAAATCCATTCACTAGAAAGTAGTCCATCAGAAAATGCTTCAATTAAACCTTACAATTAATAGAAGAAATGATAAGCATGCTTCTATCCATACCTCTTGTGAATAACCCTCCCTCAAAGCATAATGGCGACCCATTATACCAGCCAGAGATGTAAACTCTATAACCATTGCAGTGGCCAGATCTGACACAGCTATTTCTGCAGCATTCTGAGCTACCAACAACCTATTTTCCTCCAAACCCATGGCAGCACCCAGCCTCAATATTAATTTCTCAACACGTTTTGTCTTATCCAGCATTGATCCCAATTTTTCCTGATTCCATTTATGCCAGTTATTGCTTGTAATGAATAGACTGAATGACCACGGAATTTAAAAGGATCATTTGAGTGTGTAAAGATGGTATCATAAGCATATCCATATGCTAGTGAATATCTGATTTCAATAAGCCTCTACCTGAAAAAGTATACCATCTAGTTGCTCACGAAATTCAACTAATCGTTTCCTTGTATCCAACTGATAAAAGAACTTTGCATCCTCATATCGTGCTCTGCAGGAAGAATTAAATTAGAATGAAAAGTGTGTGTTAGGATTGCTCAAACCAGTTTTGTTTAAGAATGACTGTCAAAAGAGACAATCAATCTGACCTAGAAGATGAAAGAATAATTATAATGTTTCATTCTAAGAGTATGCAATAGAGAAATAAATCTTCTCCTCCAGAACTACAAACCTTTACAACAAATCCAGAGTCAAAGTTACAACTAAAACAAATGGAAATGATATAATTTCAAAATAATAGACTTGAATCTGGAGTGGCATCTGGATCTTGTTAGTTATTTATGGCAATACAAATTCTCTCAAGCATCACAAACGCACAATGAACATGCAAGGATTGAAAACGATTTAACTGATAGACACTCCAGATTCCTTACCCATTTATGAAGATAGTTGAAAAAAATACAATTACAGGATACTGCTCACCAGTAAGATGCTAGTGATCACACTAATAAAATCTCTTTCCAAAATCAGTCAGAAGCTATAACAATTGGAGTTCAAGAAAAAACAGTAACAGTCTAGAAATAAGGAGATAAAATGTTCACATGAAATATTTCTTACAATGATTTATCCAATATGGATGAAGATATACCAAGGAAAGTATATCCAGATAACCTTTAAGGATAACAGTCCTACCTAGGCAATTCTATTCAAAATTTCCGATTGCAAGAGCAACGAATATGTATATAAAGTAACATCCTTCATAATATATACCTAAACTATAGAGCTTAGGATATTAATGTAATTATTAAAAGGTGTATCACGTAAAGACAGTGCCTATGTGAAGGGTCACCATGAGGCATATAAACGCCAAGGCCACTCATCATTGTAATCATCTTATCATTCATATTTTATACATTTATATATTGCTAATTCTTATCCAATATTGGAAAGTCAAATATAATTGATCTTTTATGCTTCATTTTGTTGATGTTTCAGCATCGGGCAGACATTCTCCCAGATTGGTCATGCTGATTTGACCAAGGGAGGCTGATACATTCACTCACGAGGCTATGCTAGTGGTGAATGGCCCAGGATGTTGATGGTTCTCCAATTAGCAGCATCGGCCAGACATTCTCCCAGATTGGTCATGCTGATTTGACCAAGGGAGAATGATACATTCACTCATAGGGCTTTGCTAGTGGTGAATGGCCTAGGCATAGTCTTTCTCCTTAGTCATGTTGACTTGACTAGGAGTGATAAAGACTCAAGATGCAGCATTGGGCAGACATTCTCCCAAATTGGTCATGCTGATTTGACCAAAGGAAAATGATACATTCACTCATAGGGCTTTGCTAGTGGTGAATGGCCCAGGTGTAGTCTATCTCCTTAGTCATGCTGATTTGATAAGGAGTGATAAAGACTCGAGATGCTAGATGCTTTCACATTGCCTGCTCCAGGATGGAGTGATCTAATTTTTATAAAGCAGGTTTGACTAGTTTACAAGTCTAGTCTAATGTTGAAGAAGTAGGCCCAAGAGACCTCTTGTGATGAGGGGCTTCTCGGTGGGTTTACTCAACATTAGAGCCCTATATTCATTAGATGTGCATGTGAGGAGATGATACATCAACATGGCTCATGGAAAACTTTTCTGGTAAAAGAAGAAAGCCAAGAAGACAAGTCAAAGACCATTAAAATATTAAAGAAACCTTGGAAAAGCATTAAATGATTTGTTGTGGACAAAAGAAGAAGTCGGCTCCACAAGTAAATAAAGGTGACTTAGATTACTATAAATAAAGGCTAGATCATTTCATTATCACATCAATCACAAATCTTCTCATCAAGGGTGCAAGTCCCAGTTGCAGTTGTAGTTGCAGTTACAGTTGCAGTTTCCAGTTACAATTGCAGTTGCAATTTGCTAGTTGCAGTTGCAGTTGCAGTTGGCAGTTGCACAAATTTTGAGGTGTGCTATCTTGTCTAGGGTGCATTGTCTTTGAGGTTTCTTCCTCATACAAGGGTGAAATTCTTTATGTGTTGGGTTTCTTCATATTGATGGTGATGTACTTATTGGCTGGAATTCTTCTTAAGAAAAGTTGTTGGGTTTTCTCCCAAGGTTGTGTTTCCTAGGATAAAATCTTGTGCCTATTGTGGATCGCTATCTTTGTGATCAGAAGTGACACATACCAATTATCAAATATATTTACCACAAATATATGAAAATTATCAATTCAAAGAAATGGTTTCCATCAACCTTGTTATGGACACCATATATAAGAGGAAAAGAACAAATAGGCCACTATAAACCTATTGGGAAAATTGAATTTTGGAAAAGGTGTACAAATCATTGGTGAAAGAAAGATAGATAATTATGTAGGGGAAGCCAGTGGCCAGTCGGGAACAAAGCATGGACAAACATGAACCACTAAACAAAATAGTGTGCCTGCAATAAAGGAAAGCAGGTGACTTGATCTGACCATGCATGTGTACAATAGCCAAAAGAAGAAATGAGAAATATTGAAAGACAGAAGGCTATAAATAATACCTAGGTTTCTATACCATTTGCACGTTTAACAGTATCCTTTGTCTTTCTTCTAGAGCAAGTTGTTATAGTATAAAATTAGCCAATGAAGGAAGGAAGCAACTTGCTTTAAAAAAAATCATACATTAGCATTTGATTCCTTTTATCTCTAACAACTGCTTGGATCTTACATTAGCCCACATGACCATGTTTGGGAAAATTGACAGGGTGCCCTAGCAAGCCTGTGCCCATAGGTCTTGTTTTGCCACTGGGGGAATTTTTGAAAAGCCATCGTCCACTCTCATCATAGCACCACTGTTTCATCTTATCTCCTGCTCATTTATCCCATTCCCCTTGTCCGGGCATTGGGTTGACCTATTTGCAGGATTGCACCTTATCTCATGGGAAGAAAAGGCTAAAGGCCTAGAAGGTAAAAGCAGCTGGTAAAAGACAAAAGCCTAGAAATAAAAATTCGAGACGCTTCGCCCAGGGATCCCCGAGAAGGCAGTAAAAAGCCTCTCAGCAAGAAACAAGAGGGACCCAGAAAATAACAAAACAAGACCTAGTTAGAGGATAGGGGGTCTCATCACGAGCCAGCCTATTAGGTCCATGGGTACCTAACAGTATGACATTGCCACCATCTGGTTACCACGCCAAGGTAGTGACCTTTGGTTGCATGGCCAAGGGAAAGGGGGTCTTATCACGAGCCAACCTTCTCATCTCTATGAAAGTACTTGTGGGTAACGCTGTCAGCTTTGGTCACCATGCCAAGACAGTGTCCCCTAGCTAGTTCTTGAACAAAAAAAGCAAATAAAAGAATCAAACAAGAATAAAAAGAATAAGGGGAAGAATGGGCTTGGAAAAAATGCATCCATGATAGGTACAACTCGCCTTCTACAAAGGCACCCACAGGTAACACTTATGCATCCTTGGCCCTCACTACACCCACATGTTTGGACATCCCCTAACCACATCACCTCACTTACATGGCTTGGATGAGATCTTTCTGGAAACTTTCCTTTTCTTGTGGACACTAGCCCAATAGGACGCCTTGTCCTTTTCTCCAATCGTGTATTGCAGGTTTTTGTAATGTCTTTGAGCTATTGACTAATGTATTAGGGGTTTTATGCATATGTTTAATAATATTGATGATGAGATGTGATTGACATTGCTATGATCCCTGTGACTAATGAGCCCATGGAGGGCATAGCTTTTGATGTGTAGGACCATGCCCGACGGACATGTACCATTTGGACCGGTACACATGGGGAGATGACCAGTTCAGACCTCCATGGGGCTGAAGAGCCCACTAGATGGATGTTGAGACCCCATCAGGGGTCAGAGACAAGACAGAGCTTGATTAGGGGTTTTGCACCTGAGAGGAAGAGGACATTCCACCAGAGACACTCCGGCAAGACTAGAGGCAGACTAGGCAACAGTGGCACGTGTGGCATGTTGGAGAGGCCTCTGGGGGGCTATCGTTTTGCTCCTGGATGTCTCATTTTCCCTAGAAAGGGCTAGTGCCTCCCTTGAAGGGGCTTTTACTCTCTTTTATGCTTAATTAGGGTTTTTACTTAGCATTTAATGTAAAAACAGTATGATTTTGACATTATGGCCTTGTCGGCCCATTTATGACCTAAAAAGTAAAATTAGGTCATTGATACAGTATATATTGAGGATTTTAATCCTCATTTGATCATCACAACTTACTCACTCAGAGTGAGGTCTGATTTTTGCGCCCTATTTGTGTTATTGGCTGAATTAAGGAAGGCGCACTTGTTGAAGGAAGAGATCGCTATCTTTGTGATCAAAAGTGACACATACCATGATACCTGGACCAATTACCTCATGGAGCAAGAACCTCTTCTGATACAGGATCAAGCTGATGGTGATGGATGTTGTTGTTGCTGACAAAACAAAAGATGATGAATGAAGAAAAGGTGGGCTCTCCAGGGCCATGCTCAAGTTAGTCCTGCTCTCAGTACTCCATGTCTAGGACATGTGGGCCTCAAGACATGATCTCCTAGTTATCCCTAAAATGTGGGGATAACAGGACCCTCTCTAAGTCACGTAAGGAAGATGGAGTGGATGGGGTTAAGACTTTTGGGCATGGGGTTCATGACATACAAGGGTTCGTATTGTCTCATGTATGGGTGCATTTGTAGAGGGTGTGTTGCACCTTCATTTTCAATGCATCATTTTTCCAAGCCCATTTATTTGCCATTAATTAATTAAATTCCTAAACAATGGGGTACTCCAATTGGGTAACATAAGACTTGAAGGAGTACCATAATTTCACTTGAGGCTAGAGGTACACAGAGTGCCATTTGCATGGAAAGAAAGGAACATCGCATGCGTGTACACACCTCAACAAGTGGGACATCTATATACAGACGTTCTATAATCAAAAGCATCTTTAAATGCAACACACTCAAATGCCTCAAGTATTAAAGTGACACTTACCACAATACCTGACTTGTACCTCATGGAGCAAGACCCATCGTCTTCTAGAATCAGGGTGATGTGGTGAATGCCATCAAGATGAACTAGAGAAGTGTGGTGGTGAAGTGGGTCTCCATCTATGTAAATGGACATCATGAGTCGCTATATCCCTCGGCACTCCATGTCTGCAACCGGAGGGCCTCGAGACATCATCTCCTTAGTTATCCCTAGAAATAGGAGATAACAGGAACCACTCTCAAACAACCTGAAACAATTAATGGTAATGTTAAAATTTTAATATTACGAATAATTACCAAGGAGGGGGTTTCAAAACAAAGGGATTTAGTACAAAGGGAGCATGGGAGCATCTCATTTTTCGAGGGGGACATTCCCCTAGTGCAGTTCCTTGCATTCCACACAAAAGTGGACATGGGGAAATGTCCCCCTTGGAGTCCCCACATCCCAAGAACATGGGGAGCACAGGGATCACGTCCCATACCTTTGGGAATTCATACCCATGTATCACTGAACAAATGACAATGCTTCAAGGATGAAAAGTCATAAAAAATGCGGCAATGTTATGTATATAAAGTAACATCCTTCATAATATATACCTAAACTATAGAATTTAGGATATTAATGTAATTATTCAAAGGTGTATCACGTAAAGACATAGCTTTCCGTGAAGGGTCACCATAAGGCCTATAATGCCAAGGCCACTTGTCATTGTAATCATCTTATCATTTGTATTTTATACATTTGTCATTTATACATTATTAATTCTTCCCCAATATTGGAAAATCAAATATAATTGAGTGTTTATGGTTCAGCAACATCCAAGACTACTGTAAAAAAATAGTCCCACTATCATCCAAAGTCTAAGGCTGAAAATTTTGATAAAAAATGCTTTAAATTGACTTTGCTGATAAGATCACAGAGATGTGATTGGAATGTAATGTTTAAAAAAACTCACCTGAGGACAGCTTCATTTCCTTTGCGGACTGTTATTTCGTGAACCTGTCCATTTGCTACCTAGAAATACTATTAAGTAAGAAATTTTCCAGATTCTACCATATATAAACACAAAAATCAAGTCGTTTTTATTGGTCATAAACATGAAACTTCTGCTTCACACTTTCTTCCAATGCCATCAAACAAGCAAATAAATCTATTTTTAAAAAGAGGATAATGCCTTACTGAAATGAATGCAGGTAAAAGCTTCCCACTGGATGCATCCTCTACTGGAAAATACCTTTGATGCTTGCGCATAACCTGCACATTCAATATTCTAACATAATTGTAATACCTAAATTTCAATGCATGCAAGTTAATAAATGTCTTAACACCTGATGAATACAACAAGAAGATAGATATTTATGCCTTATAAATGCAACTCTCTCTCTCTCTCTCTCTCTCTCTCTATATATAGACTTTTATATCTGCTCAGCCATTAATTAAGTAAGAGTGCATTCAATAAAAGAATCATGTCAGCTGATCAAACAAAAAATATATTTACCACAAATATATGAAAACTATCAATTCAAAGAAATGGTTTCCATCAACCTTGTTATGGACACCATATACAAGAGGAAAAGAACAAATAGGCCACTATAAACCTATTGGGAAAATTGAATTTTGGAAAAGGTGTACAAATCATTGGTGAATGAAAGATAGATAATTATGTAGGGGAAGCCAGTGGCCAGTCGGGAACAAAGCATGGACAAACATGAACCACTAAACAAAACAGTGTGCCTGCAATAAAGGAAAGCAGGTGACTTGATCTGACCATGCATGTGTACAATAGTCAAAAGAAGAAATGAGAAATATTGAAAGACAGAAGGCTATAAATAATACCTAGGTTTCTATACCATTTGCACGTTTAACAGTATCCTTTGTCTTTCTTCTAGAGCAAGTTGTTATAGTATAAAAACAGCCAACGAAGGAAGGAAGCAACTTGCTTTAAAAAAAATCAGAGGAAAAGTGCTTATATTATAGAAAAGAATGCAAGTACATACTACACCGACAAAGGAGGAATCAACTACATCACTGCAACCTGTTACCCCCCCATGCTTAGGGGTAACTAGAGGAGATCATGTCTCATGGCCTGCAATGCAGACAGTGATCCCGACCATGATGATGATCAGCACGTCCACAGATAGCAACCCAGCATCCCCTCTCAGATTGCCTCTTTTGCATTAGATCAGCCATGCTCATCACATCCAGTCAAATCAGAGTATGGGAGATGGTAAGCCAACGACACCATGAGGTATGTTAGTCCTTCTTTCATGCAAAGTGTTGTGCATAATATACTAAGCATGTGGATGAGGATCATTGGTTGAAGTTGGATAATGGATCACTAGCTCAAGAAGTTATGTTTGTTTCCTTGTTTCACCTCTGTGGCCAACATCTATGCCCTGGTCCCATGTTGTCACCGCCCAGGTAAAAGGGGTACTATTGCGGGGCCTACAAGGGTAACGTTCTGTTTCCCCGCCATACTTAACACTTTCCATCGTGGAGTTGATCACAGTGTAATAAACTTTGGTAATGGATCATGATCCATTCTCTCATGAGAAGAGGGGCTGAAGGCCCAGAGGTTGATTGCAATTGCTAAGCAAAAGAAAAATAAATAAAGAATAATGCTAAAGAAAGAAAGAATATCAAAGGACTCTCAAAAGCCAATCCAAACTTGATCTCTACCCTTTCCGTGTTTGCCCCAATCCCAAAGCAGTGATGTTATAGCTTGAAACCTTATGAAGGGGACTTGCAAATACGATAAGAGGACAAATGAAAAGAAAAATTAAGGGGCTTGGAAAAACATAGTGCTTAGAAAGTGGCAACTCAAGAGCAAGCGCACCCTCCACAAAGGAGCTCATAGAAATGGACTCAACGACACCATAAGCCATGAAGTAACCCCGATCCATATCCCTATCACACTTACTCTTGAAGGGTTATTTTCTTTCACTACTTCCCCCAGAACATATTCCTCTACTTCGGTCTTTTCTTTCATTGTTTTGGATGGCACACCTAATATGGTCAGATGAAGGTCCTCCCATATTCAAACTTACCAGCTTACATAAATTCTTCGACTAGTGTGAAACTTGAAGGCGATACTGATGTGAATTGTTCATGTGGTTTATATCTTAAATAACAACTTACTTTGCATTATTTAAGGACAAGTATATCTTATGAACATTGGCTTTAATTGATTTCATATTTTGTTTTGATCTAGATGCCCCTGACATGGTTGTTCAAGGACGCCCTAGGCTTTCACCCAAGATGTTGTGCCTCTATTGCAGGATATGGCACGTGTGATGCAAAGCAATGAGTCACCCAGTGACTTGACACATTTAGAATTTTGGATAGTGGTTCTCACATCTTCAATCCTCGGACGATGGATAGATGGGCTTGATTTCAACTGATTGGGTCATGGTGGCACACAGATGGTCTTGTTATCACACAGTTTGTACTTTGAAGGATAAAGGGAAAGGTAAAGAAGACAAACTGATGCAACAGGAGACTACCCTATCACTGTCACCTCAATAAGGTATCTCTTTCTATTTAGGGTGGTAGGCCCAGGGGAGACGTCCCCGGTGACCTGGGGTTTTGAGAAGGCAAAGGTTTAAGAACAAGTATAAGTTTCCCCCTCACAAGTCACCACCAATCAGAAAGTCTAGCTAAAAAGCCAATAAAGATAATGATAACCAGAAATGTACCTGCCCGGAACAAAGCAACAAGAAAACTATATATTTGCAAGATTACTTGTTGGTTAGTACTTCATATAATCAAGGACTTTCTGATATAAAGCAATTGACCGATAATATTGATGAAGCAAATCAATGATGTACAATACCATTAATCACAATAAATGCTTAAGAAGAAGCTTCACAATGAGCAAGGACGATTTGTCATCAATGTTACAATACCAACATTCATTAGAAGAAAAGACTACTACGTTGTAGCCAATCTTTCAATTGCTTTAAAGATGTATGGAATGTTGCAAAGTATAACTTCAAATCAAGTGGATAATAGCAGCAATAGCGTCAGTGGGTCAGTCTAAGCTAGGGTTAGAAGTTGTTAGTAGTTGTTCAAGGGTATTGGATGTTTGAAGTTTGTGACCAAAGCACGCAAGCATAAAGGTCTTAGATCAGTGCATTCATAGGGCAAATGGAGTCAAACTAGCTGCAAGAGTTGAAGGGACAATATGATAATAGCAGGGCCAAAGACAAGAGGGATATGATGGATAAAGTGTTGTTAAGACAAGGCTTCAACTATCAACCCTAGGGGAAGACGACTCACTAAGGTGTAGTAACCCTAGGCCTTAAGTGCGCCTTCCTCCTTCTTTAGCTCAAAGATAAAGTAAAAAAAACAGCTAGCATGAAGACTAAATGGTAGGGTGTTGCAATGGCAAAGCCCTAGCAATTATCTTCAACAAATAAAATGGCTCCTTGGCATAACCTAGTAGGGACTTAAAATAAGGACACCAACATGTGCTTATTTCCTAGGGTTTATTCCAGCAAATTTCATTAACAAAATGCAAGTAAAAATACCATAACCATTCAAGTAAAGTAAGGATTGCAGATATTCACTTACATTCACCATGTATCATCAATGCCAAACCCTAGTTGTAAACCTTCCACCAAGAAAATGCAAAAAATAACCAAAACAAGACTCCTTCAACAAGTGCGCACTAGTAATTTCAGCCAAACCCTAAAAGAGGGCGTAAATTTCAGACCTCACACAAGTATGAGTGAAAGATCATGATAATAAGAGAGTTTTAGCTCTCTATTTATACAATAGCAATGACCTTAATTTAATTTTAGGTCACAGAAGGCCGACATGGCCAAAAATACATAATAATATTGTTTTACATTAAATGTCATAATCAAATGCTAAATCAAGAAAAAAAGAAGACGTCATGCCCTTTTAGGGTGACGTTAGCCCCTTCTAGGGCACCGTTGGCCTCCTAGAGAAAAATTTAGGCCCCTTTGGGCCATTGGAAGCTGCCACACGTGCCATGACTGCCAAAACGTCCACAAGCACTAGATGACGTCATAAATGTCATGGGTGATGTCAGGGGCCTTCCAAGGCCAACGTCCTGCTGGGAAGGGCATAACCCCCCTGGGTATAGGCCTGCTAAGGTGCCTCTGGTGGAACATCCTCCTCTTCTCCAGTGCAAGCCCTCTGATTTGTCTCTGCCCCCTGCTGGGGTCTCAACATCCATCTGGTGGGCTCTTAACCCCATGGAGGTCCGAACTAATCATCTCCCCATGTGTACCTGTCCATCTGGGTACCTGTCCGTCGGGTATGATCCTGCACATCAACAGATACACCCTCCATGGGCCCATAAGTCATAGGGATCATAGCAATGTCAATCACATCTAATCATTAATTTTATTAAACATGTGTATAAAACCCCTTTTACCTGGACAAGTGCTCAAAGACATTATACAAATCTGCAAGCCAAGTTTGGAGGAAGTGATAGGGCATCCTATTGGGCAAATGCTCACTGGATGTGGGATGTTTCCAGGAGAAATCAAATCCAAGTCATGTTAGTGGATGAGGTGGATAAGGGATGTCTGGACAAGGGGTGCAGTGATAGAACGGAAATGCATGGCTTACTTGTGGGTGCCTCTATAGAGGGTGAGCTGCACCTGTCATGGATGCAAATGTTTCCAAACCCATTCATGCCTTTTTTCCTTCTTTCTTTTATTGCTTTTTTGTTTCAAGAAGCTAATCAGGGGACACTGCCCTGGCGTGGTGACCAGTTCTGGCAATGTTACCCAGAAGCACTTTCACAGAAATGAGAAGGTTGGCTCGTGATGAGACCCCCTTTCTCTTGGCTATGCCACCAAGAGCCACTACCCTGGCGTGGTAACCAAGTGCTAATAGTGTTATACCGCTAGAGGCCCTTGGACCTAGTAAGTTGGCTCGTGATGAGACCCCCTATCCTCTGACTAGGTCTTGTTTTATTATTTTTTATGGGACCCCCTCTTTCTTGCTGAGAAGCCTTTTACTACTTTCTCGGGGATCCCTGGGCGAAGCATCTCGAGGTTTCATTTTTAGGATTTTTCTTTTGCCAACTGCTTTTACCCTCTGGGCCTTTAGCCCCTTCTTCCCACAAGGTAAGGTGCAACCCTTAAATAATTGGCCAATGCAATGCCTGGACCAGTGCAATGGGATGGATGAGCGGGAGAATGATGGAAAGTGGTAAGTATGGTGGGAGCGGACGATGGCTTTTCATGAATCCCCCAATGGCAACTCAAAACCTATGGGCACAAGCTTACTAGGGAATCCTGTCATTCCCCCCAAATATGGTCAAGTGGATAGGTATAAGATCCAAGCACCCGTTAGAAACAAAAAGAACTGAATGCTCATATTCAAAGGTTTTGAGGATCAGAGTGACACATACCATGATACCCAGACTCATTACCTCATGGAGCAAGATCCATTTCTGCTACAGGACCAGGCCGAGGTGATGGATATTGCTGCTACTAACAAAGTGGAGGCACTGAAGAAAAGAAAAGATGGGCCCTCGAGGGCCATGCTCAAGTCGATCTAGCTCTCGGTACTCCATGTCTAGGACCTGTACGCCTCGAGACATAATCTCCTTAGTTATCCCTAAACTGGGGGATAATAGGGCTAAAAGCCCACATGTTGGGCATTGTACCCCAAGGATTATTACTCATTGCATGGAGGATGTTTCACCGGTGGACACTTGGATTCCTTGCAGAGATGAGATACACTCCCTTCGACCTTGGATGTTGTGCCCTACACCTTGGATGTTGGCTTTTCTTTGATGATGACATCACACTTTACGATTTGACAGTGATGGGGGCTTGATAACCACTTGGGGTACCATTGATGATGTGACATGACCATAGATGAGGAGATGCACCTCCTACCATAATTGCACCATGAGATGATGACACGAGGACTCTGAAGGTCTTCACACACCCTCTTGGAGTATGATGTCACCACACGTGTGGCCTAGGAGGACATTATTGTATTATTTTGACATGATTTATCATTTGTAGAGGCAAATTCAGGGTTTGGCCCCACTTGTAGACATGAATTTGTCTTTTGGATTATTTGAACGCTAGGATTTCCCTTATAAATAAGGCTAGCGCTCAACCTTGTTTCTCATCATCACTTCCTCTCACATCTATGGGAGAGGTACTTTAGAAAAGTTCGCTATCTTTGTCTTTTGTCTCTTGGATCTAGTGTGCACTTGTTGAAGGAGTATCCTTATGGATGCTTTTGCTTCCTTGGATGGTATGTTGTTGCAACTAGGGTTTTTCTTTGCCTAGCAACTTCGATAAGTAAGTAATTGCTGCAAATTTTAAGTCATTGCTAATGTTTTAGGGTGATAATTACTATATTGTTGCATATTGCTTTGTTTTGGTGAAACCTTAGGGAGGACACATAAGTCTTTCTCTCCTTCATATGTTTTGTTTGTCCAAGTTTTGTGAAAGCATTCCCTTGCTAGGATTCAAGGACCTAAGGCCCAAGAGGCTATGCACCTTAGAGTTTTGATCCTAGTCTTTGATCCTTGACCTAGGTTGTCTAGAAGAGAGAAAACGACACCTAGGGCCCAAGAGGCTTTGCACCCTAGGGATCATTTTCTTGAAGGTTTAGTCCTAAGGCCCAAGAGGCTTTGCACCTTAGGGTTTAAACCTCGCTCTTCTTTATCATCTAGTTCAATCTTCAAGGTGGTGCATGCTTGACTCCACAAGCCCTAAAAGACAACGACGCTACTCTAAATCTATTCTTGTGGTGAAAATTACACTTAGAACTAGCATTCTAGTTAAACAAAGAAAAGACTGTGACACTGCATTATATGTTACATTTTGAAGAAAAAAATCCAAAATGCTAATTGAACTACATAGGCACCCATAGAAAGACCCATCATTAACCTTACAAAAAATAACAGTTCCTCACCCATATCTCACTTTAGAATTTTAATCTCCTTCTTGAAATTTA
Source organism: Picea engelmannii (assembly GCA_009831015.1). NCBI lineage: Eukaryota > Viridiplantae > Streptophyta > Pinopsida > Pinales > Pinaceae > Picea > Picea engelmannii. The sequence goes on along the minus strand of ML831755.1, from coordinate 103,503 downwards.
TATGTATCAACATCATGTTTTATGCTGGCTGCAATAATAATGCACATATAATCTAATACAGGGGATAAAAACATACCACATTGAACAATATAATAGAAAAAATCAAAAGAAAAAATCTCCCAAGGTAAAAAGTTGCTTTATGCACATTCCTTGTGAATGTATCGAAACCAACCTTTTCAGTGTTCTACTCAAGTTACAATCGAAGCTAGATGAATAGGCTTTATCTCACTGACAATACATTCAACCAGAAAACTACACCGGAGAGAACGAGTTATCTCGTAATTTACAGATTGAGCAAATTCCTTTTAAGATGAGAAAAGCATGGAAAGAAACCACAAAGCATAATACACAATATACAATTTAAGAAAAATCAGACTAGAACTTCCCACCGTAATCAAAACATCTGAAGGAATTTCTAAGAAAGATTTTTCAAAACTCCCAAGTATTGGCAGTGGGGCCTCAACCAAATTCGCAACCTGCATTAACGTATTCAAACCCATGTTAAAAGCTTGACAACAGAAAGCATTTGATAGAAGCTACATACATTGAGACTAGGAAAATTTAACAAATATCAAATCAATAAAGCAACATCCTGAATTATGCTACCTCTTCAAGCAAGGAAGCTTCGACTTTTACTTTTCCACCAATAGCATGTGCCAAAGCATCAGACGACTCTAAGATGATTCTCTTGCGCTCCTGTTTGAATCAGAAAAAAGAATTTAGTAAGATGCAACCATTATCTCCTTGGCAAAGT
>ML831755.1:85102-95574 GCA_009831015.1 Picea engelmannii | reverse complement strand
CACCTTCTCAACCCCACGTGGGTAGTGTTTGATTGCTTGTAGATCTAACTTGCTTCTAAGTTTGTTGTTCATTCTCTTGCTATCTCATCTCTTGCTAAGCTATCCTAATAACAAGATCTAGCAAACTCTAATAACTAAGACAAAATAACTAAGAACCTACCTAGTTGGGTGAGAAACCCCCAAAGAGTTTAGGATAAGTGTTAAGCTTCATTTTTCTCATGTCATGTGATTGATCTAAGTGGATTTATGCTCTTAATGTTTATGATTTAGATCAGATCTCATATCTTAAGTCCATTGGGCAACACACTTAATATCTATCTTGCTCTTGTTTAGTTTATTCTTCATTCAAGCTTTTAATTTTCTCTTAAGTACATATATCCATATGTCTTATATCTCTTATGGTGCTTAATTAATAAGTGGTTATTGTGTTTATGGTTTGATATCTCCTAATAGCCACGTCTTGGGCTTGAGTTTCTTGAATGGTTTAACTTTGCAAACACATTAAGTTTTCTTTCTTCTCATCTCATAAGGCAAGTTGTTCTTGCCATTGAATCTGTGGTATCTAATCTACTAATGTGATGTGCATGTGATCTAAATGTATCTATCTCTTTAAGCCTTGTATCTCATTTATTTCTTATGTGTTGATGTACTTTATGGTTTAAGATTTAACAACACATTTCTGAGCACTTTCAGTTTCGGCCATCTCATTATTTTGCACTTTTTAAGTACCTTAAAACTCTCAAAACACTCTAATAATCACCTAAAAGTCTACCTAACTATCATATATACTTCATAGACTATTTTAGGGTACCTTAGACCACCATCTCCACCATCTAAAACGGGTTTGAGGAAAACAAAAGAGGGTAGTGGCAAGGAACTGTCCCGTGGCACTCTAGGTGGGTGTCCTCTCCGGGAAGTACTCTTACTGTCAGGGCTAACTATGGAAGCTAGGGTGGGCCTCATTGCCTTACTATCTTGAGCACCTGGCAGTTATTTGGCAACAGGAGGAGGAGGCTTTGGTGAAAGCCAATAAATTTAAAATCTTTAAGAAAAGCCTAACTATTAATCCCTTGGCCACATCTAATAATATTTGGGGGGTTTGATAGTAAAGAGTGTAGACTGTCTTCATTTCTTCATAGTAATTGTGCTTAATCTTGATAATCTTGTTGATGAATTAATATGTTGATGATCTAGTGTAAATAATGATGTGATTGATGATCAAGTCTTCTTTATCCTGCACACATTAAACATACTTGGTTAGTTTTGCTTTGTATAAATTATAATCTATTATTCTTCGTTTAACTTGTAAATCTTGTAAATGCATGTATATGATATTCTTTATTGAGTTATTCTTTATTGTAAATTTGTAAACTTATAATTCTTTTGTAATTAACCACCTTGAAACATAGTTGACCCCTTGCCCAATTTCTAGGCACTAGTCTTAGTTGACCTAGGGAAAGGACTTGCTTGTCATGCTAACCCCTGCATATTGCATGGTTGCCTTAACATCTTAGGATTAGAATCCCCTCTAACCTTAAGAAATTAAAATTAACTTCTAGAATCTAACTTAATTCATCTAGTAACTAAGGTCTACCCTCTTTGGCTTCCCTAGGAGTAAGCCTAGACGGAAGAGGTTCCGGTCAAAGTGACAGCATGGGCTGTGAACCTAGGCATTGTGCCTCCAAGGACACACTAAGTGAGCCGAACTCAAGCTCACGTTTGCAAGTGTGTATAAGGACGGCAACAGGCACAATAGGAACGACCTCAATAACTCAAAATATAATTAATAATTACCATATTAATTATCTTTTACATTAATTATCCTTTATATTATGGTGGAGCCGACCTATACCCTTTACAGCACAAATAGGGTTACAGGTAAGTCTGACTCTTGGACAATATAGCAAGGGATCTCATACACCCACTAGGGGCACATCCATCTATGCTCAGCCACAGGGATGTTCACATCTTTATCTCACTGCGTCTCACAGGAGAACCACACTCACTAGTGCTCAACGACTAGGATCACGTTCACCTGTGCTCAGCCACATGCACGTCCAACTCAACAGATCTCTTTCTCACTATGTTACACAGGAGAATCATCTGGAGTATCACATCATCTCAACTCTCTGCACAGAGGAGGCTAATACATCATTTCATCTTTGTCTCAAAACGATGCACCCAACTCATGGGCTTTTCCACACGTTCACCTGTGCTCAGCCACAGGGACGTCCAACTCAGCAGATCTTCTTTCTCACTTCATTACACAGGGAAATCATCTAGAGTATCGTCTCAACTCTCTGCACAGAGGAGAACAGTAAACCCATCACATGGGCTCCTTCACCCCTCACAGGAGTACACAACATTCCATCTTCGTCTCAAATAGGCACCACACACCCAACTCATGGGCTTCCTCACCCCACACAGGGGCACACAATGTTCCTTCTCCATCTCAGAGAGGAACCACACACCCAGCTCATGGGCACACCCAACTCATGGGCTTTCTCTCAGGCCGACTTACTCAGTCTGTGTCCTGGAGAATTTCTCACGTAGTTGTAATCATCAACAATTGCTAGTTTAGGTTTGATTTTATGCAATTTCAAAGTTGAAAATAAACTGTCTCCTCAGCTCCTCAAAAGAGGTTGGTCAATGAATACTTAGTAATTAGAAAAAGATTCTCTCTCAACATTTTATTTTATTTGTTTAAAATAAACATTTCCCCTCAGCTCCCAGTGTTGTTCCTGACCCTTCTAGTTGCGAGCTTGTCTCGATCTTCTGAGAGTAAGTTTCATACACGTTGGGTTGGTCAGTGCGGTTAGATTAATAGGGAAATCCTTAAGAAATATTGTTTCAGTGGAAATGTAAGAAAGTTTGTGTAATATATCTGGCAGGAACTTTGAGATCTAGGTTCTCCCTGTCGGATCTCCCACATTCTCTTGGGCTTGTGTGCAAAATTAGAGGGACACTCTCCCTGTTGGATATTCAACAAGCTCAACCTCCACTCTAGGGATGTTCTCTGAAGCGCCAAATCTATATTAGCTCTCACACATTTTATTTTTGCAAATAAAATTTACCTTATTAATCTACCATCAAAGAACAATTTAATAAAACACGTGATCTACAACTACCCACGATACTTTTAAGGCATTGGTCTCATTACACAACTTACAAAGCCATTTGCTTCAAGTACTTTACTTTTCAGTTATTTATTTTGAAGTATTTCCTTTCATTTGCATCTATTATCTTGAGTATCCTTTTATGCAAGTATTTCTTTATGTATCTTGTGGTGGTTGATTGATACATGTTTTTAGAGTAGATTTGCTTTATGGATTGTCTTTCATAATAAACTCCTAGATTTATTTAGTGTACTTAAATGAGTTCAAGCCTTAGATTATTTTCTTTAGGGACTACCCCCCTTGGCTTCGCTAGGAGTTGGCCTAGACGGAGGAGTTCAGGATTAGGTGACAGCACCTTAACTCTAACTTGTCCCCAAAGACACACCAAGTGGATTGAAGATTTCTTCCATGTTACCCAAGTGTGTATAAAGGCAGCAACAGAGCCCAACAAGAGGTCAAGGACAAACCTGTTGGGCAGCTTCATAGTACCTCAGTTTTCTTCATATCTTGCATGGCATTCTCCTTCATCTTACTTTATTGACATTCTATTTTATCTTCTCCTTTATCTTACATTATTGGCAGTCTCCTTTATCTTACCTTATATGTCCATTTACTTAATTTTTAACATTACCATTAATTGTTTCAAGATGCTTGAGAGTGGTTCCAACCTCATCGGACTTCATATGAAGAAAGTAAAATTTCATATCCCACTCAGAATTCAGTAGACTTGCAGTTTTCAAGATTTTAGGAATGGTAGGATTGTAGCATTTCCACTCAATTCTATCATGTATGAGGGTATGGGATTGGCTTTAGTCAAGACCACCAAGCTTTAGGATTTTGCATCATGTGATCATCTATGAGAGTTAATATAGACATGGATCTCCTAAAATGTCATTTACGTGTATCACTCTTATTTTCTCGCAATATAATATGTTATTTTAAAAAGACTATATATATCTATATTTTTTGTATTTGTATATACCGTGTTTCCCTGGCTTACCCGTTTTGGGGGGATCACCTTTCCAAGTGTTTCCGTTTCGCAAACTTGTACACATTTCCACTTTTCATGCAACTTAGCTAGGAGATGTGGCTAGACACTCCTTTTTTAACTATTTGTACCAACTGGGTTCTTTTGTCCCATTAACCTTTCTTTTGTCAGGAGTGGGCATTAATATACTTTCTTCTGATATTTTTTGTGGTTGATCGTTAAAAAGTGGTGTCATCATATAACAGAGTGGGCTCAAATCAAACTCAACACAAGATATTCTCTGTTGTTATTCTGTAGTCCATAGAAAATGATTTTAGGAAATGAATCTTTTGAGGATCTTTCATATGCAAAGTCTAGTTATTAGTGATTTCCCATGGCAATAGGCACGTAATCTAAATAATAGGTATGCAAGGAATCATTCATACCTCCACATTGAGAGTGATCCCAGCATGATTGATAGAATTCATATAGTCTTCTGCACAGGCCACCTGTCATTTAGAAATTAGAAACCATCAATATGAATAATCTACATTTTGTATGCTCATATGCTACACACTGTTTACTAAAAATTTGTCAACGGACTTTTAAAAATTAGATACAAAAGCTGCAAATGTTCTGTCTACAAAGAAACTAACAGAACGCTAAAAACAGCATGGAATGAAAATGACCAGTATACCTCTGCTTCCTTGCACTTTTTTATTCAGTAGATGTCTAGTGCATTTTTCCGAGCAACAGCATTATCTGCTTTTACCAATAGCTTTCCACAAATGTTTATTGCTAATTAATCTATATCCGAAATACTGATGACCTTTGGTTCAAATGGATAAACCTTGAATTGATGTTTAGTTGACTTCAACATAAGAGCTCTGTAATCCAAATACAGACGAGAAACCTGTCTAAACTCGGCAGATTCCTTACCAAAACTTTCGGTAATACGACAGAATACATTGTTGTATGCTTTAATAATATCAAGACTGCAGAGTCAGATCTTAATCCATGGTACGAATTATGCAGTGTTCTCACATAGATATATGAGATAAGCCTAAGGTTGCATAAAGGGAACCTCACGAGCCTTTTGAGAGGTAAAAACCTTCCTCTTCATGAATGTCTTCTTTGAAGTATTCCAAACACAGATATATAATTTAAATGTATAAATTGTTTAATATAATTGATATCTGGTGGTTTACATTGAAGATCACTCATTTATTTATACACGTTTCACAAATACACGACTCTACATAGAGGGGCCAACTATTCTTAATTATTTATTAAGTGAGTTTATTAGATGACTATTTATTATTATGTGGTCTGTTACACCTCATATTGTATGAGATTCCACTTTATGGTTTTCATCACAGTGATAGAGATTTCTTGTTGGTTCTGTTATCATGGGATTTGTGCTTGTGCAAAGCCCTCCACAAGATGTCAATCTTGTGTAACAATTGGCGGCATCTACCACTGTCACCTAAGCAGATACTTCCCTCATTTTAGTGAAGGAAAGAGATCTGTTATGAACATAAATATACATATACCATAGATATTCATAACATAATAATTATTAATAATGAAAGGTCATTTCTCAAAGGACATGACTATTGGTAAAGGGCACCCCTACGTGGGTATATAAACAAGCCCTCATTCTCAATTGTAATCATCTTATCATATCTATTCATATTTTATATATTATTCCTACATGGATTATAATGTTACATTCCAAGTATTTTGGATAATTCTTGTGTGAGCGAAGTTTGCTCGTCTCATTTGGTATCAGAGCTAAGTTTTGATCCGGCCTTTGGCCACACTCAAGTATTTTCAGAATTTTTCTGAATTTTTGGTCTTTGACCAAAGTTAGGCCATTGGCCATACAGGCTTGTCGCCACACAAAAAAAAAATTCAGAGTTTCTCTGATTTAGACAGGCCATTGGCCACAATCAATTTTTTGGAGTTTCTCCGATTCAAAGATCCTTGACCCGTTGCGAAGAAGTTGAAGAGCGTAACCAGAAATCGAGTTGGAAGTACAGTGTGAAGACCATTCTACTGCTACCTACATGGAAATAAATTGTCCACTACAAATTTAGAATAAATCAGTAAATTACGGAGGAAAATTAATTGATTAATTAATTAAAATTTTATTTATACCATAAAAAATAAAAAATAAAAAATAAAAACCAACCCTCCCAACACACACCCGTAAACCCTCACACACTCCCCCGTAACCCTATTCTCGTCCCCTTTCGTCCCCTTTCCCTTCCCATAACCCTTTTTCCCTCCCCGTAACCTCTGCCAGTGACCTGGGGGTTTGAGAAGGCTAAGGTAAGAGTATCGAGAAATTCCTACCCCTCTCACAGGTCACTCTGATCAAAGTTTTCAAAGGCTTTAATGAGATGAAGCAAAGTGATATTTAAGTGTACCTACTCAGAACAAGACAACAAGAAAAATACTATTTGCAAGTACCATATGGTGTTAGTGCTTCATAAAACCATAGACTTTAATAAAAAAGAACAAGTTGATATAAAAGCTAAAGCAACAAAAGTATTTATAACAACAATGTATATACTATATATAGCAATAGCTTCACAATTATGCCTCAATAAAGCTTTAAAAATGGCCAAAAATGATAACATAAACTTGACTAAATGGTAGTAATTGTCAGAAGCAATATTCGCAATGCATAATCAACTTTAAAACTTGCTTTGAAGATGAATATGTTGTTGTGATAGATGGTTGTAGCAATCTTTTGCAACAGCGGCAAATTAGTCAGTAGGTTAGTCTAATATAGAGTTAGAAATAGTTAGTATAGGTCTTAAAGTAGATGGTTTAAGAGTTATTTTAGTCAATCAATCACTTGCAAGGTATGAACTAGTGCCTTTTAGGGTAAATGGAGTCAATATTGCAACGGATATTCTCAGAGGGAAAACACAAATGATAATATGTGAGCTAAAGGAAAAGGGGGATGGTTGAGGTGTTAGTAACCTAAGGCCTCAATATCCAAAACCCTACAAGGAAAAGATGTTAGGAAGTAGGTAACTCTAGGCCCTAGTGATTTCCTTCTTCTTTAGGTCAAGTTTGAAATAAAATATGAAAGCTTAATGAAGCAATAATACTAGAGTGCTACTAAGGTAGGGCCCTAGTATATCCTTCAAGGGAGGTGTTTGCTAGCAAAATCAAGTAGGTGAAGAGTTATAAAGAAAAGGACAATAATATGTCCTTTTCTCCTAAGGTTTCACATTAGCAATTTCATAATCTTATAAATGAACAAGTAAATACACCATAACCATTCAAAATAAAGAAGGATTGAAGATTTCTACTTACTTCATAAAGAATAATCTAGCTATAAACACTAGTTGAAGACTTTCCACCATGAAAATGCAAAAATACACCAAGATAAGCTTCCTCAAAGAGTTGCGCACCACTTATTTCAGCCAATAAGCCTTAAAAGAGGTCGGATTTCAAACCTCACACTTGTGTGTGTGAAAGATGATGAAAAAATGAGACTCTTAACTCTCTATTTATACAATATCATTGACTTTTAATTACATTTTAGGTCAAAAAAGGTGGACATGGCCAGTTTACATCAAAAATCCAGTTTTACATAAAATTTGCAATTAAAACCATAATTTTGTCTTTAGGGATGACATCATGCCCCTCCTAGGATGACATTAGGCCCCTTTCGTGTACGCTAGGCCTATAAAGTGAAACGTTAGGGCTCAAAACCCCTTAGAAACTGCCACACGTGCCAACCAAGTTGTCCTCATGCCAAAACCCTAACTGGATGACGTCAAGGCTCAGAATGATGATGTCAGGGGCCTTCAAGAGCCAACGTCATGGTGGGAGGGCAAGAACCCCCTAGGTCTAGGCCTGCCAAAATGCCTCTGGTGGAACGTCCTCCTTTTTCTCTGGTGCAAGCCTCTGGTATCCGTTTGCCCCTAATTGGGGTCACAGCATCCATCTGGTGGGATTTTTTCCCCATGGAGGTCTAAACTAATCATTTCCCCATATGTACCTGTTTGTCGGGCATGGTCCTACAGCAACAACAAGTATGCCCTCCATGGGCTCATAAGTCACAGGGATCATAGCAATGTCAATCACATCTAATAATCAAGTTACCCAAACATGTGCATCAAACCCCCCTTTACCCAGACAAATGCTCAAAGACGTTATGCTATTTAACAAGCCAGGTTTGGAGAGGGTCTCAGGATGTCCTATTGGGCTAATCCTCCTCAGGTGTTGGGTGTTTCCAGGTGAAGACCAATCTAGGTCATGTAAATGCATGAGAAAGTGTAGGGGATGTTTGGGAAATGTTGGCATGTTTTCAGACAGATTCAGAGTATGCGTGTTTGTCATTGATGGAAAAGATCACGACTAGCAACACAACGATGATCGCATGGCAAGATCAGAAGCTAAACTCCATTTCGGGAAATCAAAGGTTTTGGATACAGGGAGTTGGAGGAGTCAGCTAAACTCCATTTCGGGAAATCAAAGGTTTCGGATACCGAGAGTTGGAGGAGTCAAGAGTCGAGACTCTTCATCACAGGAGTCTAGAAGTCGCGAAATGTGAAACACCGAAATTCTGAAACAAGCACATCAACAAAGAGTTTCACAGACCGGGAAATAACTCCATTTCAGAGTTTCGGATACCGGGAGTTGGAGTCAAGAGTCTAGACTCTTCATCACAGGAGTCCCAAAGTCCCGAAATGCGAAACGTCGAAATCCCAAAACAGGCACATCAACAAAGAGTTTCGTAGACCGGGAAATAAGTACATTTCGGAGTTCCGGGTACCAGGAGTTGGAGTGTCGAAACACTTCACCACAGGAATGTCGAAATGCGAAAAACACTTTTTGGTGTAGGTTCCGGGTACCGGGAGTTGGAGTGCCGAAACACTTCACCACAGGAATGTCGAAATGTCGAAATACAAAAAACACTTTTTGGTGTGGGTTCCGGGTACCGAGAGTTGGAATGTCGAAACACTTCACCACAAGAATGTCGAAATGTCGAAAGGGACTATTGTGAATCTCGAAGACTCGAAGGGAAAAACGTTGAAATCTCGTCAGTCGTTCAATTAAGAAAAGAAGGGATCAGATTATGAAGTTTTGTGAACCGTTGATCTGGCTCCATTTCGGGGATTGCGACTTGGAGAGTGGAGATGCTTCGCAACAGGAATTCGCGACAAGTGAAATCGCAAATTGCCGAAATACGAAATGCGTAAGACATTTTGTTTCTTGTAATTCAACGGTGCAGGTGAATTCGAATATGATCGAAGGGCTACTGTTTCACCTCACAGCTAATTGTTCAGTTACAATTCAGTTAGCAAAACCGAATCATGGTTCTTGGACGGTTGGCGTTTCAGTTGCTGAAGCATTGCTCTAGGGACTTGAGGGGTAACTGAAGTGGTAGTAGTGGATAAAAGAAACACGCAGTGATTGTGCGAGGTTGGTTGTTCTGAATGGAAAAATGAGTTGAACTGTAATAAAGGGAAAATTACAGTATGCGCAGTGTGAGACCAACAATATGCATAATGTGAGATAAAACTCAAAGATGAGTAACAGATGAGGAATAGACAGAAGCAAGAGCAGAATTACAGAACAGCTTGAAGCAGAGCAGAATTGCAGAACAGATAGAGGAAGAGAAGAATTTCATAACAGCTTGAAGCAAAGTAGAATTGCAGAACAGACAGAGGAAGAGAAGAATTGCAGAATAGTTAGAAGCAGACCAGATTTATAGAACAGAGAAGAAGTGGTAAGAATCAATTTATCTGTGTTGTTGGTTATTCAATCATTTATTTGTAATAAGGGTGGTTGGGAGGTGCTAGGGAGGACTATTGTCCTCAGAGGTTCAAGTGGGTTCTTGAACACAAGGAGTTGTAGCTTCCATCTGGTTGCAGCCAGAGAAACCAGGGTGGCAGGGTGGTGCAAGGGAGAACTGTTGTTCTTTGTTTTACAGGTTGGTGCCTGTGTGACTGGAAGTTGGTGCTTCCATCCAGTTGGTGCTGGAACACTTAGGGAGTTGTTTCTTCCTTCTAGTGGGTGCTAGAGAAACCAGGGAGTTGGTGCTTCCTTATAGTAGGTGCTAGAGAAAACAGAGAGTTGGTGCTCTCAGCAAGTTGCAGCTTGCAAAACAGAGGTAGTAGCCTCACACTAAGTTGGTGCTCAATTATAGATGATGTATAGAACTTAAAAGACTGCCTATCATTTCGAAGAAGAAGAGGTTTTCTCCCTTTATGGGTTTCCTCGTGAAAATCTGTCTGTGTATATCTTATGTGTGAGTGATGCTCATTATTTATGTTGTCCATATGTTGTATAATATTGATGGTCACTTGGAGAAAGATTAAAAAATGGTTTAATTGAATTAAAATTGTTTAAGCACAGTA
>ML831755.1:55084-67941 GCA_009831015.1 Picea engelmannii | reverse complement strand
GTCTTTTGTTTTTAAAAGTTTGTTTATGTGATAGATCCATATCAGATCTGAATATTAAATATAATTTTGAGTTTTTGATCTATATAGATCTAGATCGTTTCTCCTAGTTAGATTTGTCAGATCTTGTATGATCTATGACAGATCCTCTAACTAAATCTGACATCAATTTCAACTAGATTTGCCTATTGCTTAGATCTGATCTTTCATCTTCTAGATTTGTTTTATGGTTTATAACTGTTTGCCTTTTATCTAGATCTGCTTGCCTACTGTTCAGATCTGTAATCTATTTGGAAAGAGCTTATCTGTGAACTGTCTATGCTCAAAATGAAATTCTACACACATATATTTTTGTTTTAAAGTTCAGATCTCTACTGTTCTCTCTAAGTTTTTTTTAAAACAGTAACTACTCTGCTTTATTTCTCTATTTCTAACAAGTACTTCAGGCTCATTTAAGTCATTTTATTACTTTCTGTTATAAAAAGTACTTTAGATTTATTTAATCTATAAATAAGTTAGTTATGAGAAATAAGTTATGTAATCTTTCTTTATTGTGTGCATAGTCATAAATATACGTGATGAGATTATTCATTAAATGAAATATCATGCAGTCTTGCTCTCCTATTTTTCCGTTTCAGCTGCATTTCCGTCTACATGAGTTTGTGTATGTAAATCTGATACAGGGGCCATGCATCTTTGACTCTTTGTTTCTTAAGAACTGATGCCCTTTTCATGAAAAGTCATTAGCATAAGGGAAGCCATGTAATATAAAAACAATAATAGTTTATCCCAACCAATTAAAGGCATAGCCTAATAGGAGATAATAATAAGATAAGATAATTTTATTAATGTCCAACGAATGACCACAAAAGTAGGTCAATGGGACTGAAGACTACCGCATGTATGAGTACAATGTGGGAGAGGAAAGTGTTCAATACCCAATAACAAGTTAAAAAGATTACCTTTATAATAGGCGATGAAGACATTCGAAGAGCATGTGAGAACTGTCCACTAAAACATCAAAAATAAAAAGAATTATTGTCAGTTTGTTTAGAAAGGAAAAGGGCATTACTTCAAACACCAAAGCTTGTGTTATTGTTTCTTTATTGTACGTGTGAGGCAGGCCAGAATGGAATATACTACTTTACAATAATTGTTCCTCAAATAGTCAACCTCAATTTGAAAAGTCCTACTCAAATACAAGTAAAGCACCCTATGTGTTTGCAAAACCTGACAATGTTGTTATTATGGAAGACTAAAAAAAGATAATTCCATGATCCACTTCATCCATAGACAGTGCCACTTAAACAAATCAATCTAGTAACGAAAGAAGAAATAAACAATGAAAGAAATTATATCAATGTCCACTAATGACCAAAGATAGGTCAATAGGGCTCAAGTTTACACCCAATATTAATAACCAAAAGGGGAAAGCTTCAGGCATCTCCAGTTCAGGAAATAACAAAAACAATGCAAAAAGGTAAGTAGCAGTATGTAAAAGTCAGGATGAACCCTCAATTGTACAGTAGAGAATGGTGTTGTAAAGAAAGACAAAGAGAATAAGCAAGATCCAAGTGAAAAGAGAAAGTCGCCTGACCAGCTTCTAACCAATAATAAATGATTAGCTCCAACATTGCAACCCCCAATATAATTTGACAGTCACATTTTTCTATGGGATACCAGCAATCAGAATTTAGAACACACGCCTATTGTGTTACAAGTAACACTAAGATAATACATTAGCAACAAGCATTTGCACTAATCACAGTTTGAAGTCATGCTACAGATTGTAACATTCCCAAATATTTGAGCAGGATGAAATGAACAAAGTTCATTTACTAAATATCCAACATAAGGACAATAGGTTAAAATGCATAAAGGACAAATAATATATAAATAATTGAATAACACATGAGTGAATGATATACAATGACCTCCATGACAGTATATATACACGTTGACTAGACACATTAGTTGAATGGGCATGCCCCTTAATTATGATGTGTTATTTCATTTATTATTATTATTATTATGTTCATTGCATTGCCTTCCCCTTTAGAAATGTATTGTCCTCAAAGCATAAAAGCTGGTATGCCATGGTTCTGACTGGTGCTTTCCCATAATTCTTCAAACTTGAGATGATGATGGTTGATGACATAAGACCATATGACCTTCTAACCTTCAAGCAGAAATGTCAAATTGTAAGAGAGTTTTGTTACAACCTATATTACATGAGTATTGCACATGTGATTTCAATCACATGATTCAGATTTTTGCAGGATGGTACGATGATTCTAAACTTCCAAAGGTTGGTATATTGGTAGAAGTTGCTTCATTTGTGCATTATGGTGATCACCTAGTCATGTTCTAGTCACTTCTTTCACTTCGTGTTGCATGGTTAGTTCATGTCTTAATTGTGAGTTTCCTCTAGCATGGTCATGTACTTGCCTAGTGTTTTCCTACTTTCACTCATGTTCCACAACATTTCCATAATTTCTCCTAGGTAATTTGTATTTCACAAGCATATCTTCACTTTTTACCTAGGCGGAACACACTTAATCATTTTTAACTAGTTAGTTTGTGTTGAGATTTGGGTACCTTGGAAAGTGGTACCCTTGAGCTATTGAGTGTCAAACTCAAAGGGGGAAATATTTGAACCTCACCACTTTACATTATGTTATAAAGGCAAAGTGATTTTATTTCACTTAAGTCACAAAGTGACTTTAATAACATAAAGTGACTTACGAGACTTAAGTCATTTTGAAGATTTAATCTCCACCATTCATTGGAGTTTTGGCCTAAGATCTAATATTGGCCATTGGTTTCCTAGGTTAGCCTAAGGATGAGGCTAAAGGAGAGAAAGGAGGCAAAAGGGAATTCAATTGTTCACTTGGAGATTAGAGTGGAGGAGAGGAGAAGAGAAGATTTTTGGAAAAGTGGAGAAGAGAGGCGCACTTGTGAGTGGCAAGGGTGCAAGGAAGCTTGAGGGTGCCATCTTGTGAGGAGAGGGTGAAAGCTTGAGTGTGGGCGCAAAGCTTGAGTGGGGACACACTTGTTGGAGTAAGGGCGCACACTAGCAGGCAAGGGCACAAAGCTTGAGTGAGGGGCACACTTATTGGAATAAGGGTGCACACTAGCAAGCAAAGCAAGCAAGAAAAGCAAGGAAAGGGCGCATTTCCCAAGTAACTCCAAAGCCAAGCTCAAGAAGGAGTTTGCTATTGTATCAGGTTTTTTTGTTGTTTTTTCCTTGTTGCTATTTTAGCTTGAGATCTCCATCATAAAATTTCTCTTCCAATTGGTTTTCCCTGCGAAGGTTTTTCTAGGGTCTGACCAAAAATACTTGTGTAAAGATCTCGTGGTTTGCATTCTGTTATCCCCTCGCCTAGGGATAACTAAGGAGATCATGTCTCGAGGCCCACAAGTTGTAGACACGAAGTGCCGAGAGTCAAATGGATAGAGCATAGCCCTGGAGAGACCATTCTTTTCATTGATAAATTCTACACAGTGCCAGCAACAGCACCCACCACACTGGCCTAGTCACAAAAGGCAATGGGTCTTGCTCCATGAGGTAATGAGTCCAGGTATCATGGTACGTATCACTCTGATATTTAAGGCATTTGAACATGTTGCAATGAATCTTTCTTGATTTCAAAATGCTTGCTTGGAATTTATGCCCCTTGCCTTGTTTAAACCTAGGAGTGTGACATGGTGCCCTAGTAAGTTGGTTCCCCTTAGGATAGGTTGCTACTAGGTGGTTCCTTGAAAAGTCATCGTTCGTTCCCTACCATAGTTATCACTTTCCATACTTATTCCCTCCATCTCCCTAGTCTTTTGGGCATCGGGATGAATTAAACCAGGAAGGGTTGTACCTTGCCTCATGGGAAGAAGGGGCTGAAGGCCCAGAGGATAAAAGAAGTTGGCAAAAGATAAAAGCCAATCATAAAACCTTTAAGATTATCCGCCCAGGGATCCTCGAGAAAGCAATGAAATTCTACTCCGTAAGAAATGGGGGACCCACAAAATGAATGATAATAAATACTCAAGTTGTCAGTTGGGGGAAAGGAGGTCTCATCATGAGCCAACCTATCATGATCATAAGTATTTAGCGGTATGACATTACCATCATCTGGTTACCAAGCCAGGATAGTGGCTCTCAATTGCATGATTGAGGGAAAGGGTGTCTCATCATGAGCCAGCCTTCTCATTTCTGCAAGGTATTTGTGAATGACACTGTCATATCTAGACAACAAGCCAGGACAGTGGCCTCCAACTAATTCCTTGAAATATGAAAGAAAGAGCTAATAAGATGGCAAACAAATGGGCTTGGAAAAATTGCATTGCGGACAAAGGGATGCTCACCCTCTACAAAGGCGCCCAAAGGTAAGACAATACAAACCTTTGTATGACATGAACCCCATGCCCAAGAGTTTACCCCACATCATATCACATGCAGACATGACTGGGATTGGTTCCACATGGGAAACACCCTAGACTTGGGGGTTATTGACCCAATAGGACATCTTGACACCCTTTCCAAACCTAAATTTGGCAAGTTGTATAACGTCTTTGAGCATTTGTTTGGGTTAGGGGGGTTTGATGCACATGTCTGGGTGCTTTGATTATTAGATGTGATTTACTTCCTACGATACTTGTGACTCATGGACCCCTGGAGGGCATACTTGTTGTCTTTGCAAGACTTTGCCCGATGGACCCCTAGAGGGCGAACTTATTTAATTTGAAAATGGAATTTTGATGCACATGTTTAGGTGGCTTCATAATAAATGTGATTTTACTTGCCATGATACATGTTGATATTATGGTAGCTGTAGGAGGTATTAACCTCCACGTGTAACCCTGACAAGAATAGAATATTCTGGAAAGAAAGAAGACACCCTAAAGCTTTCGACATAACCCTAGAAGACAAGTCGGCTAAAGAAAATAATTAATATTGAGTCTTTAGCCTCCAGAAAGAGAAGTTGGACCAGACAGCTAAGAAAGATCAGTATAAATACAGGATGTCGGAGCTCATTTGTACACACACAGCTCACAATTGCAGAAATTCAGTAAGTGCGAGAGTTTAGAGAGTAGTTGCAGTAGCAGCTACTGCAACTAGTATTTTCAGTTTAAGGCTTGGACTTTTTCTTGGTTATGGTTTGGACTTTCTGCTTGGTACGCTAGCTCTGGAGAGTAGTATACTACCTTGATTGGCTTTTGGACCTAGGGTTTGCTTCCAGAATTATTCTCTCTGTCAAGGTTAAGGTGCTCAGGGGTGGCTTTAGCCTATGGTTGGGTGACAATATTGCTATATTGTCTATGGCTAAACGAGCACACTTATTATTTCTAACATGTTATGGGCCCACACTATCTTTAGACAGTCTAACTGTTGGAAGATAGATTGGGAGGATTTGCTCAGTTACAGTTGCAGTTGCAGTCAAAGTTTTTGTTGCAGCAACGAAACCCTAACCCTTGTGTTGAGGCACCTTAAGTGAAGTGATTGATCTAATTTCTGGATAACCTAGCGCACCTCCTGGTATTCTCAGCAAGCTAAGACGTCAAGTTTGAGTTTTTGGTCAAAGTCAAAGGTTGACCAAGTCAAAGCGATCCTGACTTACTCTATGAAGTCAGAAAACAAGTTAGAAGGGGCTTCTAACTTCAGAGCATGGAAGACAAGGATTGACCTCATCCTTTCCAAGAATAAAGTGTTGGATATCATGAAAGGAAAGATCGTGGAACCACAGTTTGAAGAAGGAAAAGAGAAGGAACCTCAGAACGTTGCAGTTATAGAGAAGTTCAAGGACAATGACATCAATGCCATGAATATCATAGTGGACTATGTAAAAAACCACTTGATACCCTACATCTCTCATCTTGACGCATCTAAGAAGATGTACGATGCCCTAACTAATCTCTTCTCAGTCAAAAACATTGGACAAGTAATGAGTCTGAAGAATGAGTTGTTGATGATTAAAGTTGTGTGAGACATCCTCAAGGACACAGACCTGAGAGAGAGCCCCTAAGATGGGTGTGTGGTTCCTATCTGAGACAGAACTGGAACGTTGTGCTAGCCTCCTCCTTACAAAGAGTTGAGAATAACTCCAGATGATTCTCCTGTGTAACGCAGTGAGAAAGAAGATCTGTTGAGTTAGATGTTCCTGTGGCTGAGCACAGGTGAACGTGTGAATTCCCATGAGTTGGGTGCATCGTTATGAGATAGAGATGAAAACGATGTATTATCCTCCTCTGAGCAGAGAGTTGAGATGATGAACTCCAGATGACTCTCCTGTGTAATGTAGTGGGAGAGAAGATCTGTTGAGTTGGACGTGTCTGTGGATGAGCACAGGTGAACATGATCCTAGTGGTTGAGCACTAGTTAGTGTGGTTCTCCTGTGAGACACAGTGAGATAGAGATATGGACATCCCTATGGATGTGCCCCTAGTGGCTGAAAACTAGTGGGTGTATGAGATCCCTTGCTATATTGTTCAAGAATCAAACCTACCTGCAACCCTAATTGTAATGTAAAGGGTACAGGTCGGCCCCACCTTAATGTGAAAGATAATTAATCTGGTAATTATTAATTATATTGTGAGTTAGTGAGGTCGGCCCTGTTGTGCCAATAGACACTTTTGTTGACAGGTTCAGTCTAATATAAGTAAAGGTAAATTCCCCATTGAGGAATCATATCTCAAGTGTGAGTTTGGAAATTTCAGCAAGTACATCTACTTGGGAAAAGTGTGCACCTCTCTTGGGCGCTAGTCTTCTAGGGTTTGTAAGCACCCTTCTGTGTGCTAGGTTTTCTTGGTGATGGAGATCTTTTGCTTGAAGAATATAGCAAAGGATTGGCTGGGTTTTCTTCCCTTGTTAATGGTATGGTTTTATTTGCTCATACAAGATTAGGAAATTGCATGGTGTATTTAATGCTTGAAGTAAGAAACACAACAATATGGTAATATGACAATAGAATTAAGGAATATATTAAATAATTAAACAAAATAGTAGATAGACAACAAAATAATATATAACAATGGAAACAATATAACTCATAAAATACAAATATATAACAAAACACAATAGAGTGACAAAATATTTATTCTTATCATAACAAACTCATAATAAACATGTAATATATAACAAATCACAATACACACAACAATAATTAAATAACAACAAAACAACGTAACAATAATAATATACACTCAAGACAACAAGACAATGTATCAACATAACATCACTACATAATATAACGATTTATAATGAGAAGAGAGTAATACGATGACAACACTTATTATACTACAACAACAATAGTATTACAATCAACTTATATAATATTCTCATACGGTAATAAGATAACATGCACGCAACAACAAACTGTAAGACTTAAACACGATTTACAGGATTAAATAGAGATCCACAGAACCAAATCCACGAAGATGAATCGAAGGCACAAGGAAAGAGGCGTGTTGGAAGTCGAGATGAGCATTAAGAATATATACAAACAACTAAATACTTTCAGTGGAGTGGCAGTCAATCAAGCAGAGAACTGGGCAAAAGCAAGAATGGAGGCAAATTGGATATGATCGTAGAAGACATAGAGCTCTGCATAATTAGAAATGACAGCAATCAGTACAGTGAAGAGAAGGCAAGATATTGGGCAGAGAATGGAGCAGAAATAGCGGGTGCTCTATCTTGAAGATTAATCTACGGAAATTCGTAATAAAAATAGTGGTCTGAAACAATGTAAAACAGAAACTAAATAGCACACCAAAGGTAATGAAATTAAACAAAATTACACAGCAGGAACATTACTTGGGTCGAGGGGCCTTCTCGACCATGGGCAACATGCCTAGAGAGTTGGCTCAGATCAGAAATACGCACAACAATAATTAATTCTTTATTTATTGAAGATCAGGCTTCAACCTCATAATAATACAACAACAATGTTTTTCTATTGAATGATATCCGCTTCCAATAATTACTTTATATATATATATATATATATATATATATATATATATATATATATATCAATTAGATTCTTGGATGCATCAATCTATCGTTCCCGTGGATGAGATTTTCTTGGATAAAAATAAAGAATTAGCTACAACCAATGAAGGATCTCATACTAATTTAAATGATATGATAACTAAGGCATCAAACCCAAGGCCACGTCATCAAATCTGGGCGTGGTGTTTTCAAATTTGGACATATCACAAAATTTGAGCAAGATGTCAGTTCGAAGAACCATCGATAACTCCTCAACCGTTCATTTGTTTGGAAAACGGCCCGCAATAGCCCCAATTTGCCATGCTAGGAACAAAACCCATCTTCCATATTCTTCATATTATTCTTTATTTGCACGAAAATTGAGGCCGAAATTAATTATCTAGAACTTTTATTAATTTGGCTGAAATATTCCCCCCGAGTTCGAGGTCCACACGTGCGACATGGATGGATTTTGACACACTAATCCGTATGCCGAAGTCACTGCAAAGAAAACCCATGTTTATGATTTTTGCCTCGAAGTGCACGATTATGCTAAACAACGACAAGTACTGGAATGACAATATTGGTGCAGAAATGTGGAATTATTGTTATGGTACAAGAAAATTGATTGTGCTAGTACAAGAATCACACTTCACAAACCGTCATAAGTGAACCATGATATAATCATCTTCTAACCACTAAAAACATAGAAAAGGCGATGTATTAACCACAATGGATATAATGAAGAATGATGGCGTTTAATTAGGGTTTATGGTGTACTAACAACGAAATGCGGAAAAAGGTGTAATAATGAATGTATTTGTATAGTGGAAAATATGGCAAAAGTGGAGCCCAACAAGGCTAAAACATCACTTTTGAGGAGGTTGACGTCACCATATGGCTAGGGTTGTGGTGGCGATGTTGCAGCTTGAAACTTGGCACATTTTGATGGGAGAAGGCTTGGGTTGGAGGAGGAAGACCTAGCACATGACAGGGATGCCCTACAAGGCCCAACGACTTCCACTTTCCCCTCCAACAACTTGCAAAATGTGTCAAAACGTCACCCTAGAAGAGGGATGACGTCACTTAAGGGTTTCTTATGCGCATTTTAAAGTTAAATTTGAATTTTATAATGTAAAGGGACAAAGTAAGGGTTGTTGGCCCCTTACTTTGTGGTTTACCCTAAAATTAACTAGACAAACACTTTTAGTAGGATTTGTATAAATAGAGATCATTTTTATTTCATTTGTATCATAGCTCTCCCATGGTGAGAATACTAGTGGCTGAAATTTACGCCCTAATTGGGAAATTTAGTACCTCTCTCTTGTGCAAATGATTTTTGGTGATTATCTCTTGGTGAATGATTGAGCTAAGATGGCATGCACCTCTTGGAGACTTTTTCTCTTGCTTATGAATGGTCATTGCTTGGTGAACTAAGGTTTGATCTTACAACTCTCTTGGAATTGGTAAGGAAAATCTGCAATTGTTAGTTCTTATTGCTTGTTTCATGATTATTGTTGGTTGAAACCCTAGGAGGAGTATAAGTGCATTTACCCTCCATTAAGCTTCATCTCATTTGCTAGTTTACAAGTCATTTATTGCAAGGTTGCTAGGAGGAGTACAAGGGTGTACACCCTCCTAGATATACCTTAATTTGATTTGCATGCCCTAGGGAGTGAGAGAATTTACATCCCAAGGAATTTTGTTAATCTAACTCATGCTTTTCAAGACTCCATTCACCCAAATTTTAAAGGCACTAATCTAAAGTTTGCAATGGAGAAATAAATTGGTTACATTGGTAAACGTGATTTAGGGAGATATTGAGATTGTGCAAGTTGGAATCTTTTCTTGACGCTTTGAGGTTGCTAAAGCCTCTAGGGAGTCTAGGTTTGCTTAGTCTTCTTGAAGCTATAACTCAATAAAAGCTACAGCCATTAGGGTTGCAGCAAATTACTCTCTTTTTTATTTATAACTCACATTTCAACCGTCAAAATTTGCTAGCAAGCTGCCATAATAATCTACTAGTCTCAACGCACTTTTTGGGTGGTTTACTTGTACTTTTTGTGGGTTAAAATTTTATGTTGTAGCAATAGTTTGCTACAACCATAAGACTAACAAAATATCTCTGCGATTCTTGTTTATAACAGCCTTAGTTTAGTGCTAAAGTTTGATGCTTTCATACTTGAGTTATACTAGTGATTGCTAGTTTATCTCTTGCATCATTTACCTAACTTTTAGCATCTTGTAGCAGCTTTAATAATCATTTACTTGTTGATATATATTTATGTTGACTGCTGAAAATAGGGATAGCAAGCTTAACTTGCTTGTCCATTGGATTGTTTGGCTTGTATCTCGCCTCTTCTTGTGTCTCGGGTAGGTGCAATCATCTTCTACAGGTACTCAATCTTCTTGGCAACTATTTACCACTCCCGAGACTCATTATCAAGCCATCTTCCATTTAGTATCTTTGACCTATAGGGGCACCATATCCATAGTCTCACTTTTCGTCTCATTTCTCCCTAGGGTCACCCGAGACTCCCCCCCTATGTTGGATTTATCCTTCACTAAAGCGAAGGCAGGGTTTATCTGAGGTGACAGTGGGTAAAATCTCCCACCGTTATCGTCATCCCATGGATTGGGTTGGGCTTTGCCCAACCTACAGTTTGTGTGATAACACGCCCCTTTCATCATTAAAATCCTCAGAAACTTGTAAAAACTTGTGATCTCTGTTAATGAAGGATCACAAGTCTCCCTTAAAAAAAAAATTGTAACCAACATCAATAAAATCAGTGGGATACACAATGCCCAATCTTCATCCCCTTGGGGGGATCGGTGTCCTTTTGTGTGATTCACAATTTTGCAATTTTTTCTTATGTTCTCAATTCTCACTAAGTTAAAATAAAATCAACAATAAAAATCACAACACCGCATAACTATTAGTTTAGATTTCCTTTTCATACAATTTAGTTTAAGTTTCAATTTCTAGATTAGTTTCTATTTCGCAATTTAGTTTTTGTCATTTCAATTTGGAAATAAACCATCCCCTCAGCTTCCCCTAGTATTGTTTTGACCCCTTGTGAGCCTAGCTTGATCTAGGGGACCCATCAGAACGAAGATTGGTCAATGCGGATTTAGTTTTAACTAGGATAATCCATTTGTTGTTATCTTTTAATTGGGACAATGTATGGAGTTTGCATGTGAAGTCAGATGGGATGGTCCTTGAGATATTGGTTCTCCTCGTGTTGGACTTCCGACATTACTCTTTGAACTTGTGTGTGTGAAGTCAGGCGGATACTCTCCCTGTTGGACCTCCGACATAGTTCTTTTGCATCCAATTTGAGGGATAGCCACTAATCTATATTAGATTTGCTTTATTGTTATCACTTTGCACACATTTCACATTATAAGCAACTTGCACTCACAACAACCACTTCACAATAAACTAATCAACTTAACAACTCATAATAAAAATTGTCAAGAGCACTTGCAACACATCTCCTTTTCGGCAACATTACATACATCTTGCAATCTTTATCATAAGCAGTTTACTTGATGTGTCTTATATGCTCCTAATGTAGATATATTTGTATTTTTCTCTTGCTTTAATAAACTCCTAGATTTCATTTTGTACTTAGCTTAGTTCAAGCCTTAGTTATTTTCTTAGGGACTAACCCCCTTGGCTTCACTAGGAGTTGGCCTAGACGGAGGAGTTGAGGATCATGTGACAACACCTTACTTGAGACTTGCCCCCAAAGACACACCAAGTGGATTGAATATTTCTTCCACATTACCCGAGGTGTGTATAAGGTGACAACATGGTAGACATTGTTGTTGTCGATCGATGGTGATGTGCGGTAATAGGAGGGGCTCTATCCACTCATCTGGCTCTCGACACTCCATGTGAGACATCATCTCCTTAGTTACTCCTATCTTTCAAGGGTGTTATCCCCAATTCCTAGGGATAACTAACGAGATGATGTCTCGAGGCCCTCAGGTTGCAAACATGGAGTACCAAGAGACATATGGCTGACAACATCCACATGCACAGACAATGACCCACTTCACCACCATGCATCCCGGATCATGACGATGGCATCCACCACGTTATCTTGTTTCCGGAAGACGATGGGTCTTTCTCCATGAGGTACAAGTCAAGTATTGTGGTAAGAGTCATTTTAATATTTGAGGCATTTGAGTATGTTGCATTTAAAGTTGTTTTTGATTATGTAACATATGCTTGGAAATTATTCTCATTGCCCTATTTCACCTTGGTGGTTGACATTGTGCCCTAGAAAGTGTTAAATTTTTTGCTATTATTAGGTTACTTTCAATTTACTAGATAACAATAGCATAGATAGGATCACTGAGAGAAACACAATCACAAGGGTACACAAGCATTTATCCTAAGAAACCCTCAAGGGGAAGAAAACCCAGCAAAACTTCCTTAATATAGATAGCCAATACAATGCCAAGATAATGAACCAAACAACACAGAAATTCCTCTCCCAAGGATGCGCCTCTCTCTCTCTTCCTTCTTCCGGCAACTGGTAACTGCAGCTTCCTTCAATACTTGTGCCCCAGATGAGTGAGTTGAGTGTGTGTCCAAATGAGGCGTTGGCCTCTCTTATTTATACAAACTGGCAGGTGTTGAACAAGTGTATTTTCACTGGCAGGGCTAACTTCTCATTCTAGGTGGTTATAACAACTTTAATATATTTTGGCTGGGCCAACTTCTTATTATGGGTGGTTATAACCACTTTAATATATTCTGGGGCCATCTTTTCATTTAGCCTATTACAATTAGGGTTTGACCAATCCGCAAAAGGGGATTTGGTCAATTACAATGCCCGACATGATCAATCCACAAAAGGGGATTGAT
>ML831755.1:10436-22548 GCA_009831015.1 Picea engelmannii | reverse complement strand
CGCTTCAGATAGCCAGTTGGTGGATGCTACAGTTTACAGGCAGTTGATCGGTTCACTGATGTATCTGGTTAACACCAGACCAGATATATGTTTTGCCGTGAACACCCTCAGCCAGTACATGGTCGAGCCGCGGGGTGTTCACGTGGTTGGGGCAAAACATGTCTTGAGGTATGTTGCTGGGACAATGGACTATGGCCTAGATTACTAAAGGTATCTCTTCTTCTTTCATGAGGGTAACTCTATCTGCTATTGTAGTCATGTCTCCATGACCCAACTGATGTACTGTACCAACTGCCACTCAATTTTAAATATGGGAATTGCTCCCCCTGTATCTCATATTGTATATGAATCATGGTTGTACTGGTTATCTTCATGAATACTGGAACTATTTCTTCAATTACTAGAGTAAGTGTCTCATCATAGTCTTCTACCTTTTGCAGGGAGAATCCTTTGAACACACATTAGGCTTTGTACATCTGCAACATGCTTGATCTGTTAGATCAATCTTGGAAGTCAACACTGACTTCCCTTCTAGTCTCACAAAAAAATCCATATCCCAGTCTTTTTGACTGGCTTCCTTCTCTGTCATTGAAACAAGGGAATTTTCCCAGGAGATTTCATATCTCCTAGAAGTCTCTGAATCTACGATCTAGTCTTCTCAACTTATGACATCTGTCTCCCAGTGCTGGAAGATGTCTCTTCATCTGATCCTTTCTGAGATCAGGCTTAATCTTGATTTCTTCTGAGTCTACAAGGACTTCACCATTTCTTACAGGATATACTTGGTGTTGAATACCAAGTCTAAATATGAAAAGCCGAGTCAGACTTCAAACGAATTCTGCTTCCTCTCAAGGTGGCTTCATTATCCTTTGACCAAGTCTTCTGTGAATTCTATCATAATGTTTGGTTATCTTTGGAGCCTTCTGCTCCTTACTATCAATCTCCATATGAGATACTCATGATCTCAAGAAATAGCTTCTTCTTCATCTTCTTTGGTACATGAATGTATATGGTCTGCTTCATGTCTCATCTAATCTGTTGCCTTCTGCAACCTTCACTATAGCTTTCTCAGCGTTATCACATGTGACCTGAAACAAGGTCAAAAAAACAACAAGCAAGAATAATACTCATTTGATAATAATAAAACAATAGCACGAATAATCGTCACAGTGGCTCCTTTAGAGCTATCACTTGTGACCTAGCTGAAACAGAGATCAAAGGTAAGAGATACCGTACAACATGAGATCAACACTCTTCTAGTGTTGTGATCAAACATTCCTTCATGGTAACCTGGAACCAACACTAGAAGTTTCTCCTAGAGGAGATGTTAGTTGTATCTGTTAATAAGCATTTATCTCAATATGATCACATGCTACCAAGTACAATACTTTTCAAAGACTGCTACCAAAACTATAGTGTTTACTTGTAATGAGGTAGTTATCAACTTGTCATGTGCAACTTTGAATCTTATCAATTTAATCAATTAAACCTGGAGTCTTGTCGTCAAGAATGAGTGTGTTTCTTATCTTTCGAGTCTCCTTTACTCAAGATGACAAGTGCTTTCTTCAACCTATCCTCTATACTAAGACAATATGCTATCTTGATAGAAGTCTAAGTTAGAGAATAAACTCTAATCTCAATCTAATACCTTGTCTTTAACTTTGACCAAGGGCTAGTATGATGTTCATAACTTCAACCTGCAACCTAGATGTCAAGATAATGTCATAGCAAGAGATCCCTTCTCCTGCAAGTACCCTTTAGAATAATAATGCTTTTTAAACATATGTAAGTACATACCGCTGATAGTATCTTGCTAGGGTAAGGTGCACTAGGACAAAAACTTTCACTGCAACTGGTACTGCAGTTGGCATGAAAGAACTGACACTGCAAGTGCGACTGATAATGCAACTGTAATTGTAGCTGGTACTACAATTGAAACTGAAACTGCAACATAGGGTTTTAGGAGGAAATCCTAATTTTACAACTTTCAAATTTTGGAATTTTGATCTAGGGACTAGATGCGCTGGGCTGAGGCGAGTAGGTTGGTGTAGTCAGATTTAAAAAAAATCCAAGTTTTACCCCTTCAAATTGGACCTACGCAAATCTGGACTTGTACTAATGGTACTGGTTTTGGTTTTCTGGTACCTGTTATCGCACAATCTGTGCTTGCCTAAAGCCCAAAGCAAGTAGATACAAGATTGGCGTAACAAGGGGTGACCTATCACTATTACCTTAATGGGAAACCCCTTTCTATTTGTTGATATTTGGGTACCTTGTAAAGTGGTCCCCTTGTGTTTGTGAGCTTCTAAACACACGAGGGAAGTACTTTGTACCTTGTACTATGTACTTTATGTCTAATTTCACTTTGACTTAGGAGATTTAAGTCAAAAGTGAAATTTGGTCATTTTAGCCTAAAGTGACAATTAATTCACAAAGTGGGTGAATTAATAGACATAAATTGAAAACTATGTAAACTTAAGTAAAGTGGGTTTTTGAGTGATCTCAACCATTGATTGGGGATGAGATGAGATGATCTCATCCACCCAATTCTTAGGTTTCCTTATGCATCCTAAAGGAGGGCGTAAGAGGCCAAGGAGAGGCCATTCACTCATTTGTTCACTCCAAGAGCTTGAGAGAGAGCAAGAGGATGAGGTTTCAGGCAAAGGGAGAGGAAAGCTTGGGCGCCTACTTGCATGGAGCGCTCATGGCGGCTTAGTTCCCTGTTTATTTATTGAGGAGCTTCTAGATCTGAGGAGGGTGCACTTGAGGAGGAGGGCACATCAACAATGGGGAGGTTTTAGAGTTGTCAGATTGTAGTGAGGTCTGTTTTAGAGGGAGGCTACACTTCAGTATCAGAGTACTATGGAGGGGTTTCTTGTTCAAAGCTTTCTGTTTGCATCTGGCTTCATTTCAGTGGTCTTGGTAGCATTTCTGGTTGGGCACACCATCCTAGGGCGCTCTTGTTTAGTTTGGACTTGTATTTCAGCTTGGATCAAGATGCTATTGTATTAGGTTCATCTATATTTTGTTCTTGCTGTATTCCACCATCTATTCTCCTCATATATAGACATATATTCCAAACTGGTTTTCCCCAGGGGGGTTTTATCCAGGGTCATGTTGACCAAAAATTACCTGTGTACAATTTCATGTGTGTTAGAGTATAGAACTACTGTATTTTCAGATGTAAATATCTCTAGGTGTGTTACATTTATTTTAGTATGCATGTGCTAACCCTTGGTGACTAAAACTACATGCTAAAGCACCTAAAATTGTGAATGTAACCGTAACAAATCAGCAAGAAGTTCCTGAACTGTTGGCTGTCCTAAAACAACAGCAAAACCTTCATTGACATTTGAAAATTAGAGCCAACTTGAGGTCAAAGATAGACCTAGTTGGCAGCTTGATAGGACCTGGAAAATCTTCATGGTATCAGAGCTGAGGTGGCTGATTTTTGAGTAGTTTGGACAGCATATGAGTGGGCTGTTATAGACATCTTCTTGGCAGATTTTGTGGACAACCATCGACATTTTTTAGTGGCTGCTTGTGGGAAGAATTTTGTAGAAGATTGTAGAGCAGTTTGTGCACAGTTTGGACAACCTCTTTTTCCACCTTCGGGAATAACAGTGAGGCTGTGTTTCACGACCTCTTTTCACACCTATATTGCTAGGAGTGAGGTCAGAGTTCGCTTGCCTCTTTTCACACCTGTGTTGACAGGAGTGAGGCAACGTTCCTTTGCAGGTTGAGCATCAGTTGGAGTGTAGTTTGGCAGACATGTCAGCATCTCAGATGCGTGTGGAGGACATGCTAGCTGGGGCTAGCAATTGGTCGCCTTGGAAGGCGAGTATCGTCTTTGTCTTAGAGGACTTCAAACTATGGGATATAGTTTAGGCCCTGCTCCTACTATTTCTGTTACTACCCTCATCTTGGTGGAAAAGTTCAGGAAGAGGAACAACAAGGAAAATAGGACCTTAGTCACCTGGTTCGTGTTCGGCAAGCTTGAAGTTCACCAAAAGTTCGATAGTCAAATTTTTGGGGATAAAATTCGGCATTAAGTTTGACATAGTACAAAATTTGAAAAAATAAAAAATATATATTCAATACTCTTATTATAAGTTTATCATACATCTGATAGAAATGAAAATAACATACCAACATGATTAATCATGAAACATATATATTTTAAAAACACATCGTCTTGTTCAAAAGCTAAAAACATGTTCCTGAAAATTTGAAACATAGCATTAAAGACATGAACATAACATTACAAAGTTTTACAAAAGTTGGCGTGCAAAAAGAAAACTAGAACAAGAACACAAGTTTCATTCTTGATGTTCCTGTGGCCTACTTGTTACATAAAAAAGCTCTATGTCATCAAGAGCAGTAGGGGTAGTAAAACTACTAGAAGCATGATCATCATTGAATTCAACACTAGCTGAGGATCTATCACTCTCAATGCCAAGATCATCTCCATCTTCTGGTGCATCTGGAACATGACTGAGCCATGGAGTAGAAGAATTGGATGAGTCTTTGGCCACATTCTTTAAAGCCAACTGCAAGTTACTACGAACATAAATAAGATCTTCTAATTTTCCAGATAACAATCTATTTCTTTTCTTGGAATCAATATGGTTAAAGGAACTCCAATTCCTTTCACAAGCTGATGCACTTGATCACTGGCTCAAGACACAGATTGCAAAATTTTGCAATTCTAGGGTACTTGATCCATAAAATTCCCACCAGATTGCTCCAACAACTTTAGTCCTATCATACTTTGCTGTTTTGGTTCCAAATACCCCTTCTTGTAATCTGTATGCTCTGAGCTGAGATCTAGCAAAATATGCAATTGATGGATCTGGAAGTAGCTTGTCAATAGCCTCATAAAGTCCACTCATGACTTCGTCATCCTGATGTCGTGATATTCCAAACAATCTAGGGTCTAAATAGCAACCTGCTGCATGTAAAGGACTATGGATCATCTTCCATCTTCGATCAATTGCCTCCCATATCTCTTGGTAATTAGCTTCCACATTATCAAAAGCAGTTGCAATGGCTTCCTTGCAACGATCCGTGCCCTCATAAATAAAACCTATAGAAGGTTTGTCACCATCAACCATGCATAGCACATTAACAATTGGATTACACATTTTTAAAACTTTGTCAGTATTTTCCCAAAAGCTATTGCTGAGCACTATTTGTTCCACATTTTTTCCTTTTGATTCTTTTGAAAGGTGAGATCTCTCCCACTCAGTATTGCAGAAAATAGCTCTTAGGCTTGTTTTTTCCTCAACAACTCTTTTCAGAGTAATGTAAAATATAGCAAACCTTGTATCACAAGGCCTCAACAACTCTCTAGTTGCATTTTTTTTGTATATGCTCGAAGTGAGATGATGGTTGATGATAAAATTTGCAATTGTTTTTCCTCTGCGAAGTGTCTCATTGACCCATGGAAATTTGGCTAAATCATGAAGCAATAAATCCAAGCAGTGAGTTGCACAAGGGGTCCAATAAATCTTTGTGTACTTCTCCCTAATCATCTTTCCTGCACCAACACAATTTGAGGCACTATCTATATGATAACTTGGACAACATTTTCCTCCCCAACCTCCTGAATTGCTTCATCCAAAATTTTGAAAATATATTCTGATGTCTTCACTTCGTCCATTGCATTAATTGCTTTCAAAAAATATACCCCTTGAGGGGAATAAACCAACACATTGATCAATAGACGATGACACAAGTCTGACCAACCATCACTCAAAATCATACAACTTGTATGCTTCCAAGACTGTCTAATGTCATCCAACTTGTTTGTCACTCTGTCCTTTGTTTTGCTGAGCAAAGTGGTCCTTAAAGCCTTGGATCCAGGAGTAACATACCCCTTGCCAAAATCAATGGCCTTTTTGAATGCATTTTTAAAATATGGACTCTTGGCCACATTGAATGGAATTGCACATGCATAAAAAAATTCGGCAACAACATCATCAACTTCTTGTTTTTCAATAGCTTTCCAAAATTGGTTTAATGTTTTGGTTCCACCTGCTTTTGCTGAGGCATAAATTGAGCCACCCATGTTTGATGAAGAATGAATGGTGTTTGAGGAAGACATGACAATCTCCCTTTCAATCCGCTGCCTTTTCACATCCAATTTTCCCTTTTCTACCTTTGATTTATTGTAGTCTTTCTGCATTGCATCTTTCTGCTCATTAGATATCTTTGTGCATGCTTCCACACCACCTCCACTACCATTACTGATTCCAAGGAGGTGGTCCACTGCCCTTGTTAAAGAGCCACTGAAGTTATGCCCACATAACTGACAGACAAGACTATTTCCTTCTTTCTTGATATGTTTCCATGCCTCTGCTGCAGATTTTGGAGGTGCCATTGACGACTGAATGAAGGTTCTGCAAATGTAATTTTTTTAAGTACAATAATCAGATTTTATTTACAGTTTAAAAATTAAAATTGTAAATTGATAAAAAAAAATTACATTAAAAATATTGATATTAGAAGTCTATATCGGTTACAAAAAAATATTGATATAAAAAGTCTATATCAGTTACAAAAAAATACTGATATAAAAAGTCTATATCAGTTACAAAAATATACTGATATAAAAATACTGACGGTATTTTTATATCAGTATATTTTTGTAACTGATATAGACTTTTTATAACAGTAAAAATACTGACAGTATTTTTATATCAGTATTTTTTTGTAACTGATATAGATTTTTTATATTAGTAATAAAAAGTCTATATCAGTTACAAAAAAATACTGATATAAAAATGCTGTCATTATTTTTATATCAGTGTTTTTTTGTAACTGATATAGCCTTTTTATATCAGTATTACAAAAAAATACCGATATAAAAATACTATTATACTGATATAAAAAGTCTAATAAAAACACTGATAAATTATGACATAAAAAGTTATAAAAATAAAATAAATTATGATATAAAAAGTATAAAAAAAAAAACTTGCAGGCTGCAAGACTCGACCTTGGCCACTTGAACACGAACACGAATATCTACGCAGAATCAGGGTCCACGCTCGCGGCTCCACTGTCCAGACTTCACAGCCCTCTCGAACACGAACACTTGGGCGAGGGAGACAGGCGTAATGATACACAGGTGATGGACCACTGTGAGGCGGCAGGCCCACTGCTTATAGGTTAAACTCGTGACTGTCGGGGTTACACAGTCCTCCACTGCCCACTTATTACATAGTCCACTGCTGCGAAGTTGCAAACCCACTGCTTGCACTCCAGTACAAAGTCGAGTACACAGGGCGACAATGGTCTCGATTCTCTGGCTACACGGTAATGGAGGCACAAAAATGGAGGCATGAAAATGGACGCGATAAATGGAAATGAAGGCACGAGCACGAAAATGGACGCGACAATGGAAATGGAAATGTAAGCCGTCGAACTCGCGGCTTTTTTAATCAATTTTTCTAAACGAAAACGAATAACTTCGAACCCTAGATTAAATTCACGATTAAAATCGTCGTATTATCAATTATATTCGCCATTAAATACGGGATTAAATTCACCGAATTTAATCGATTAAGTTCGGGTCCCTATAAAATTCACCGAATTTCGAATTTTTTCGATTAAATTCGGCGAAACCGGTGACAAAGAATAGGACCATATGTGATGCAGTACGAGATCATATCATTCCCCATTTGACTGGCAAAGATTATGCATATGAGATGTGGGCATCTCTATGCAAGTTGTATGAGAGCTCTAATGAGAACTGAAAGTTGGTTCTTCATGATCAACTGAGGGGCATTCACATGCTTGAGGATGAGTCGGTTACTTCTTTCCTTGGTAGATACACCTAGATCAGAGACGAGCTTGGAGCCGTTGGAGAGGTGGTGAGCCCCAACTCTATGGTGAGGACAACTTTGAACAACTTTACCAAACCTTGGGGTCGATTCGTTCGCGACATTGTTGCCAGGGAGGCCATGCCCTACATGGGAGAGGTTGTGGGATGACTTCATCCAGGAGGAGACTAGGCTTGTAGCAGAGGCCTCTGGACAACAACAACAACAGTCAGGTCAGGGTGATGAGGACCTTGCTCTTTGGACAAAGGGAAAGAAGAAGACTGGTCGGGGAGGTCGGCAGGGTCCCAAGTTTGGGGTCCCACCACAGGGAGGAGAGAGCAACAGTGGGACAAAGAGAGATATGAGCTCAGTGAGATGCTTTGCTTGTAGGGATTTGGGTCACTATGCAGGACAATGTCCCAAGAAGAAGAAGAAGCAACATGATATTTCAACAACGACAATAGAGGAGCTTGAGTTCGATCAGAAGTTTGCGAGAGAGTGTGCATTCGTGACTACTTTGTTTGCTGTTACACTATCCAACATTAGATGGGGAGACAGAGTTGAGGAGGACTGGCTAACTCATAGTAGTGATTCAAAGGGAGCTCAGACTTAGGTTTCGAGTACACCATCTTCAAAGGGGGTGACTGGTCCACCCAGGATAGCTTCAGTTTTAGTGTTGCCGAGAGGACAAAGAGTTAGTGCTATATCTTTAGAGCATCAAAGATTGATGAGGAGGAGCAGTAGGGCACCATAGAGGCTTGAGCCTCACTTGGCTACAGAGACGGGCAAATCAGGTTCTGGATCCACTTCAGGTGGAAGCTACTTGGTGAGAGGCCAAGTTGATGATATTGGTGAGATGCCGAGACCCAGGTACTCTTGGTGAGATACCAAGAGGGGGAGACTCTTGGTGAGATGCCAAGAGAGTGACTCTTGGTGAGATGCCAAGAGTAGTGACTGTTGGTGAGATGCCAGGAGGTAGAAATCCTTGGTGGGAGACCAAGTTGGAGATCTTTGGTGTGATGCCAAGATCTAGGTGATCTTGGATAGGTGGAGAGGCACTTCCATCTATAGATCACGCAGATTGAGCAGATCTATGTTAGACTACTTTCATTGATCAGGGTACAACCATACTCATCGAGTATATGCCAGGAGGCAACCATGTCCACTATAGGGATGATATTGGTGGTGACGGGCACTTTCCTTGGTAAGTGGGAGTGTTTAAATTTGGGTACCTTGGAAAGTGGTCCCCTTGTGTTTGTGAGCTTCTAAACACATGAGGGAAGTACTTTGTACCTTGTACTATGTACTTTATGTCTAATTTCACTTTGACTTGGGAGATTTATGTCAAAAGTGAAATTTGGTCATTTTAGCCTAAAGTGACAATTAATTCACAAAGTGGGTAAATTAATAGACATAAAGTGAAAACTATGGAAACTTAAGTAAAGTGTGTTTTTGAGTGATCTCAATCATTGATTAGGGATGAGATGGGATGATCTCATCCACCCAATTCTTAGGTTTCCTTATGCATCCTAAAGGAGGGTGCAAGGGGCCAAGGAGAGGCCATTCACTCATTTGTTCACTCCAAGAACTTGAGAGAGAGCAAGAGGATGAGGTTTCAGGCAAAGGGAGAGGAAATCTTGGATGCCTAGTTGCATGGAGGGCTCATGGAGGCTTAGTTCCCTGTTTATTTATTGAGGAGGTTCTAGATCTGAGGATGGCGCACTTGAGGAGGAGGGCGCATCAACAATGGGGAGGTCTTAGAGTTATCAGATTGTAGTGAGGTCTATTTCAGAGGGAGGCTATACTTCAGTATCAAAGTATCGTGGAAAGGTTTCTTGTTCAGAGCTTTTAGTTAGCATCTGGCTTCATTTCAGTGGTCTTGGCAGCATTTCTCGGGGGCGCACCATCCTAGGGCGCTCTTGCTTAGTTTGGACTTGTATTTCAGCTTGGATCAAGCTGCTATTGTATCAGGTTCATCTATATTTTGTACTTGCTGTATTCCACCATCTACTCTCCGCATATATAGACATATATTCCAAACTAGTTTTCCCCAGGGGGGTTTTATCCAAGGCCATGTTGACAAAAAATACCTGTGTACAATTTCATGTGTGTTAGAGTGTAGAACTACTGTATTTTTAGCTATAAAGATCTCTAGGTGTGTTACATTTATTTTAGTATGCATGTGCTAACCCTTGGTGACTAAAACTACATGCTAGAGCACCTAAAATTGTGAATGTAACCGTAACAAATCAGCAAGAAGTTCCTGAACTGTTGGCTTTCCTAAAACAACAACAAAACCTTCATTGACAGTTGAAACTTAGAGCCAACTTGACGTCAAAGATAGACCTAGTTGGCAGCTTGATAGGACTTGGAAAATCTTCACTATTTAGGAGTATATCAATGTATCCCAGGGGAGACGTCCCCAGTGGCCTGAGGGTTTGAGAAGGCTAAGGTAAGAAAGTGCCCCCCCTCTCACAAGTCACTCAATTTCCAGGGTTCTTTGTGTCTTATAGAAATGAAGCAAAAGATAAATGAAGTGTACCTGCCCAGAACAAGACAATAAATAGAGAAATGGGACTTTCCAAGTACCAAAATTATGTTAATGCTTTATAAGACAATGAGCTCTTGAGAAATAGACTAGCTGATATAAAATTGCAACAGTATAACAGTTTACAACAGCAATGATAAATTTGTAACAACCACAATAATTATGCTCCAAAATGCTTGAGAAAAGACTAGAAAGAGTAGTTTTAAGTAGGAAAATTGATATTCGATAGTCAGAAGCAGATTTAGCAATGTCTAGCTAGCAATACAGGTCATATTTGAGGTTAGTTTGCTGCTGTTAGATGTCTGTAGCAATCTTTTGCAACAACAAGAAGTTAGTTAGTGAATTAGGCTAATTTAGGGTTAGTAGGAGTTAGTGAATGTTCCAAGGAAGATAGTTTGAAAATTGTTTGATCAATCAATCACTAGTAGTGAATAGACTAGTGCCTTCTAGGGCAATGGAGTCAATGATAGCAATATCAACTCTTAGAGGAAAACAACAATGATAATACTTAGTCAAAGGAGATGGAGGAGATGAGATAGGTGTTGGTAACTCGAGGCTTGAAACATCCAAGTCCTAGAGATAATTGCTAGAAAGTAAGGAAATTTAGGCCCTAGCGATTTCTCTTTTCCTTAGACAATTTGAAAAAAATATGCAATAGGCAATGAAGTAGGGTTATTATAATGCTACAATGGTAGGGCTCTAATATCTACCTGTATATAAGGTGCTCTTTGAGAAATTTAAATAAGTGGAAAATTGTAGAGAAAAAGATAATAACTTATGTGTTTGTCCTAGGGTTTCAAGCAAGCAATTTCATAATCTTTAATATGAAACAAGTAAATTCACCATAAGCATTCATTCACGATAAATAAATGCAGATTTTCTATTTACTTCACCAAGAATAATCAAGCTCAAACCCTAGTTGAAGATATTCTACCGTGAAAATAGCTTAGCCAAGAAACACCAAAAATTAGCCTCCTCCAAGAAGTAAAATTTCAGCCAATAACCCTAAAGAGGGCGCAAATTTCAGATTTCACCACTTGTGTGATGAGAGATGATGATAAAAATGAGAGTTTTTTCTCTTATTTATACAGTATCAATGACCTTTAATTACAATTAGGTCATAAAAAGGCCAACATGGCCAAATCACATTAAAATCATGTTTTTACATAAATGACAATAATTAAACCCTAATTTGATCTTCAAGGGTGACGTCATGCCCTTCTAGGGTGACGTTAGGCCCCCAAGGTGGAACGCTAGGCCTCAAATGCAGAACCTTTGGCCTCCAAAGGCTCTGAATGCTGCCACACGTGCCAACTAGCACACAACTGCCCATCATAAATGCAAACCCTATCTCTGGATGACATCAAGGTCAAAATGATGACGTCATGTGCTCTCAAGGGTCAACGTCTAGGTGGAAGGGAAAAATCCCCCTAGGTCTATGTCTGTCGGAGTGTCCCTGGTGCAACGTCCTTCTTTTTCCCTCGTGCAATCCTCTGTTTTCTCTTCCCCCTGGTGGGGTTACAACATCCATCTGTTGGGCTTTCAGCCTCATGGAGGTCCGACCTAATCATTCCCTCATATGTACCTGTCCACCGGGCAAAGTCCTGCAACAACAAAAAGTACGCCCTCCAGGGGTTCATAAGTCACAGGGATCATAGCAATGTCAATCACATCTAATAATCAAATTACCCAAACATGTGCATCAAACCCCCCTTTACCTAGACAAATGCTCAAAGAC
>ML831753.1:5182-53947 GCA_009831015.1 Picea engelmannii | reverse complement strand
ATAATAATTTGTCTTGTCTGTATCAAATATTCCCATGTGAATAATAACCAGTTGCTAAGAATTGTCACTAAAGTCTGGGAGTATTAAATACGTTGCTTGTCAAATTTACCCAAGAAATTAGTCAAGTTGCTCCATTGATTTTAATTGTTTTTCTGCATAATCAAACCTATACGTCATCAACTATATTGAACCTTTAGATCATACAAGTCTCTGTGAAAAATATCAACCTATAAGAAAACACAAACGTCAATCTTGAAGAAAGTAACATAATGCCTGTTGTTCAATCATATATACTCGAACGACTATTCCCCAATAATTGGTCTAACCCTTTACTATCACAAAGAGTTTCCATCCGCAAAGCAACTTTATTGCACTCAATGGGTGAGGATCAATAAGATCTACAAATGGGGGTAATGGAGATATTCATTATTGGGTCCGAGAAGTGTGCACGCAATCCTCAATCCATATAGTATCCACTCGTTACCCTACACATGACTAGAGAAAGTTAGCATTAATACAAAAGGAAGCATAGCTACATGAATGCATGGATTTCAATAGTTACAAATACTCATAAATATAATCATGAGATGAGAGGATGGATATCCCTGGACAATGTTCCCTTTCGACTGGGTCGATCTTGTGTTTTTCTTGGAGAGGCACTATCAACTACCATCCCATGTGCTTC
Organism: Picea engelmannii; assembly: GCA_009831015.1. Classification (NCBI taxonomy): domain Eukaryota; kingdom Viridiplantae; phylum Streptophyta; class Pinopsida; order Pinales; family Pinaceae; genus Picea; species Picea engelmannii. Next base: position 53,262 of record ML831753.1, on the reverse strand, counting down.
AATTGTCCTTAGTGAAATATGATCTATGCAAGGTTAAATATGATCTACCCAAGGTTAAATTCATTCCCAGATCATGAGGCACTTCCTTTACTCAGAGAACTGTAAGTCTCTTTCGAAAGAACACGTGAAGTGCCCACTATTCCAATTTTGAGAAACCCATCAATTGTTTAATTGAGCAAGAGATTGCCCAAATCACCACACCCACAATAGGTGAATGAACATTGGTAGAAATTTTTCCATGAGGCATCTTGTCAAGTGCTTTTGAATCGATGCTGAATTGTAGTGATTCAGAAGTACAAAGAACTGCAAAACTTTCATCTCCTGTAGGCAGGTTGTCAACGTAGCTTAGGAGTATCTTAAGCTTGCTGCCCACAAAGAGGAGGCCAATATTGGTATACATAGTGATGACCAAATACTTACATTGAAACTTCAAACCTGCGTTATTAGAGAAACAAGAGACCAGACATCCATACGAAGTAGTCCAATGTATCAACATTATTTGTCTACTACATGTGACCTCAATAACAACTACTTTTGAATAATGTTTCTAGAAACACCATGCTTTTTAACCAATTTATTTATAAGGCATTCCACAACAATCTTTCCCCCCAAAGAAGAATAACCTCTTGTTATGCAAATAGCTCCACCTAACAACAATAAACCCTTTGCGAGCAATTTCTTTTTAGATTGATTTGTAGCCAATTTTTCCTTCTCTTCCTCGCTTCCTTTTATGGGCCCAATGATGGAATTTGCTATTGGAATTTCAACATCTCCCTGAGTCTCCCGAACACCACTTTCTACCTTTTGCATAAGAGTTACAACAGTCGGTTGTTTGTCATCATGAAGTTTGGTCTTTTGAGCATACTTCTGCAAATTTGCCTCCATTTGTTGATGGGAAAAGATATGTCATGGCATATCGAATCACAAGAACTTCTACAAGAGCCATGTGAAACCTGTGAAGAGGCCAACACCTCTTGGCAAGGATCTATTAATATTCATCGTGGCCCTTTCCATATCTAAACACCCAGATGTTGCTAGAAATCATAGCGAAAATGAATGGCTTCGACTACATCGTTGGAATATCTCTTTTCATTAGTCTCACTTTGCAACGACGTATGGGCGAATAAGTCTGGATGCATCCCTTCGTTTCTTCTCAGGAAATAAGAAATTATATCAACCGGTTTTTGTTCCAGAAAAATGTAACATGACTGAATTTTATAGTTCACTGCATGCAAATGTCTGTATCCCATTGTGGACAAGCTATCCCATCACAAACCACCTAACGTCGAGGAGCCCTGATCTGAAAATCTCCGAAACAATCCGAGAAATACGAATAGCAGAGAACATTCCTTAGGCAGCTTACGTTAGGCGGCATGGACAACTTATGTTTCAAAATCACGAGACAGTCTCTCGGGGAATAACATAATTGATTGTTCACCACCAACTTGCTTCCCCTTGTGCAAAATTTTGAGGCGATGGAAGACTGATTCAATAGATTTTCTACCTAAGGGGCATCCTTAACCATGGAAATATTAATCGTTAAGTTTTGTTTTGTCTGTTTTAACAATTAAAAATGATCTCATGAAAATCGTTTTAACAAGAAAATCCGTCATTGTTCCAGGGAGGCAAGAAAATCCGCCATTGTTCCACTGTCTGTAAGTGCATGTTAATGTCAGAGAAAATTATTATCTATCCAGAACACAATGAGAAGAGAGATAATAAAAAATTATTGGACTGGATTTCCCAATACATGAAATTCAACGTCCAGATAGATTTAATTATCAATTCATGTTTGTGATTGTGATGTCAAGTGAGAAATTTAATTCTGTCATCCACCAACTGCTAAAAAAAAATGATGACTATGAATTCCAGATTGAGTGCATGGATACTTGGAATTCAATTAAATGTTGGACTAGATCATAGAAAGGAAGGGAGTCATGGATTTTTCGGATAAAATGAGATCCAAGATCCATTTAACTTTGATAGGCCAAGAAGTTATTGGCACATGAAGTCGCACATAGAGCCAGATCACCATATTTCATTTAATTTTGGTTGTACGACATATTTTAAAACCAATTGAATCTTATTCCCACGATCAATCCATATCGCAGGCATCTCGGATTATAGTGCCACGACAACAAAAATGGTTATCGAGATTTGTTTAAAAAAAATTATCGCCAAGATTTTGGAAATGATAAGGGAAGATCTACAAAGTAAAGAAAACAGATTTTAATATCATATCCAGGTTCTAATTGCAAAGTTCAAAAGGTGAAGGCCAGATATGGTATCGCTGCAGGTTTAAGCATGGCCACAATTCAGTCAATCCCATTCACATTTTCAGCTTAATTATTATTTACTTCTCCTCTTGGTCCGAGCACAATGCACCTTAAACGCACAGATCTATGATGTGAAGACATCAATTATCATGATCATATTGTTTCATTGTTGTAGATTTTATTCAGATAAGGCGAAAAGATGGTGGCTCAGACTGAGAAGACATGGTTCAATCCATTGCAAACCAACACTCAAAAGTTCAACCAACGTTTCTGTATGGAGCAATACTCATAGAGGTCACTGTCTCAGCTTAAAAGTCAATATTTCAGCATGCAACAATTGTTTTAGTATGAAAAATGCAGTTTGTTTTTATTCACCTATTGTGTACTGTTTTTATTTTGCAGGTTGAGGATGGATGCACAACACAAATTTTTATTTTTATTTTATTTTATTAAATGAAAGCAAGAAATTTTAAGAAGAATTTAAATGAAATTTTAATCAAATGGAGACAAGTTTATTGAAAATTGTAGGCGGAAAATGTTCGTAGTTTTATTGTTTGCAGATATGCAAATTTAGTCAATCACTGTTAAAAAAAACATCACTGTTTCAGCATATAAAATTTTGTTGTAACAACGACTGTCTCAGCATGTAAAAATTTCACTGTTTCAGCACGCTATAACAACATGTAAAAATTTCATTGTTTCAGCATGTTGTATCAACATGTTGTAACAACGAAAATTTTCGCTGTATCAGCATGCTGAAACAACGTAAAAGAAATTTCGCTGCATCAGCATGCTGTAATAACATGTTAAATTGGTTTTATTTTGATTTACTGTTAAGCATGTTTTGCAAAAACATTCATTCTTGAAATCCAAATCATCCCTATTTTATGATCCTCGTGATCACTCGAAGCATGGAGGAGAGCATACTTATTCTAAAAAAAATTAGAGCAAAAACGTTGTTTTATTCATTAGCCTACCTACTCTATGCTAATTAGAATTAAAAATTGGTTACGTGTAGGCAAATTTCCAGTGGAGCCAAGCATGCAACAGTAACAATGATATGTTCATGTGCAATTTTTCAAATGAAAAATAGAAATTTACTTGAATAAATGAATTTTGTTGCTGTAACGAAAAACTAACTAAGAAATAAAATTTATCTGATCGAGTGCTTACCTGGAACCATTGCTCGATAATGCTTTCATAGGCATGTTTTTCCTCACTCAGATCTTGTTGTAACTCCTCTTCATCTTCCTCAATTTCTTGCTCGAATGTTTGTTCGTCATCTAATGCATAGGAGTCTTCAGATCTTGAATCCTCGTTTGTTGCTGGAGGAGTATTTGAATCTTTAATTGTTCTCAAGATCTCCTCTTCCTGAGAAGAGGAGATCCCGACTTTTGCGAGGATATGAGTGAGTAGTTCCAATATGACACTCATTGTTAATACATATTGAAAAATAATATTCTTACAACACCCAAATAAAAAAAATAAAAAAAAACACATGAAAAATACTCTTGTTGAAACACGTACTCTCCACAGTTACGGAAAACACACTTGCTACAATTGAAATTCACACTTGCGAAAAATGAAATTTGCATAAATTGAAATTCACACTCTAGAGATAGCAGGGAGAACACAAGGAGACTCCACTCAAGTAGTTGTTATGACCCCTTACCAACAGATGCATACACACTTGCAGGAAATCAAACTAAACCTCAATCCATCGTGCTTCCCCAACAACAATGCCAAAATGTTAGGTGGAAATATTGTCGTTTAATTCTGTTGTAGTATTTTCACAACTATTTAATTTCTCAATCCGAGGTTTGTAGGCTTACGAAGCACAAGCACTATATATGTAGGACTGAAGTGGAAGTAATCTAACCTAAACTACTGAAATGAAACTAATCTAGGAAAGCAATACACCATGTGAAGAGTTGAACGAAAAAAGAGATATGTGAGCTCACACAATATATCAAGAGTCAAATGACAAAGCATGAAAGAATAACAAAGTTAAGAATCAAAGCTAAGAATCCCCTTCTAAGACTTTAAGCTGATCTAAGTCTAATCTCTCATCTCTAACTCCAACTTCCCAAATTATCCATTACATGATGTCTCCCCCCCCTTCATGAAGAGAGAACACTCTCTTATATACATGAAAGTCTTGAAGTGTGTCATAATTACAGATCCACTATTCTCTCAACTTATTCCTTCAAATCCTCCACTGATATCTTGGATAAGATATCCTATCAAAATCTCCATCATTTTCTCCTTTGAATATTCTTGAATTATTGTCCCAAATATTCTTCAAATATTCAAAGCTTGAAGATGAAATTCGAATTTGAGGCTAGGTGGTAATATTTGACTTTGTTGAAATCTTCACATATCCCTGCACACATCATCAAACTCATCCAACCTTGATATATAATGAAAATATGTCATTTTTCTAAGATTTAATCATAAATTCACTTATAATACTAAAATGAATACAATGGAAAATAATAAGGAGAAACCCAAGTATCATTATGGAAATGGTATGATGGAAGGTTAATGGGACGATGAAATGTAAGGAATAGTGAAGGAAAAAGAGGATATAAATGTGACATTTCCGAGGCCCAACACATGACATAGTGTTGAAGACTCTGTGAGCCAGTGCAAAGAGTGCACGTCTGAGTTCTGTGGAATTTAGGAAAGAACGTGCTAGGAGGGTTCACCAGAGGAATCATAAGCTCAAGGGAGAAACCTCAAGGTTACTGAACACCTTGGAGGTGAGACTGTAAAGAGGAGGGTACAGTGAGAAAACAAAATCACTGAGGATTCTGTGAAGCTCTTCCAAGAGGGCATCGAGCGAGTGAAAATAGTGCACAAGAATAACTCTACTTCGAGTTCAAAGATAAGGGAAGTGTCTAGGAGAAGACACTTACAGAGTTGTTGAACACTCTATAGGCTTAGCAAGGCGTTCTTGAGAAAGAGTTGCCAGGAGGACATAGGTTCCCTTCGAGGAATAAGAGGAGTAGAAAATAGAGTTGTTGAATACTATGGAGGAAGGCCTGTGCAAGGAGTGCGCTAGGCCAACACTCAGATGAAGCATTGAAAGACAACCAGTTGAAGGCTAGTCAAGCACAAGGAGTGTGCAGGGAAACGAACTTGTTTCAAGTTCATAAGCTTAGGAGGAATAGTGCCTTTGCGTACAAAGTTCCTGTAGAAAGGAATAGAAGGCCAATACACTTCGAGGTCCAAGCCAAAAACAAGCTCATGAGAGATAGCACAAAGATGCACACAAAGAGAAAGTGCGTACATGGTTGAGTTTCGTTGCCAAATCTTAGGAGAGACAATGTCTTTGGAGCGAAAGTGAGACTCAAGACATAACGCTCACAAAAGAAGAATCAAAGGTCACAACCTTTGAAACATTGGAAACCTTCCAAGTCAGGAGAAATTACAAGCTCAGGAGGAGGAGCATCAACAACCATTAGATCAATTGCAGAGGAGCAAATCTAGACCATTGAATCCAACGTCCAGACACCCAGAAGAGGTCACAGGAGGAAATAGATCTCAGTCATTAGATATGAGTGCAAGGAAAAAAAAGAGTTGTATTTGAATGAAGGTGCACAAGGGTTAAACCCTTAAATAATGTACAAAAGAGTGGAATTTGCAAATTCCTAAAGTTTCGAAGAGATCGGAATCGTCCGTTGTCAGAGGATAGGTGGCAATAGATTGCGTGGTGTTCATAAAATCAAACATCGGAAGGATTGCGGGGAAGAGGAACCCAAATTTCTGAAAGGTGAAGTCACGAAGTCATTCTGGACCATCGGATTCATAGGACGCATGGCGAATATCCACGTATGTCGGAGGATCAGGTATCTAAATATTAGCAAGGAGAAGTGGAGAAAATACCCGAGGAGCTAGGAGCCACAACAATTCTAGCCATCCATAGAGAAGGGAGACGTGTCAAGAGATTATCCTCTCATTGACTCATGAACTAGAGAAGTCAAAGGGAATAATTATAAGAACTCACAAAATCCAAGTTCAGGACTTGAAGCGGCTGTCAGATTCAGGGGAGCATGAGCCCTTGATTTGGTGCTCCAAAATATTGGCATTTTGGGAGTCGGGAGTGGACGCAACTTGATCTGAGCCGTCATATTGAGGAAGGATTTGGGTCGTCAGATCTAAAGTATCAAGACTTTGAACCTCGAGAGAATGGAGGTGAACCACATCACAAACCCCCGACATGCAAAATATCGACGCTCTGGATAGTAGGGCCCTAGATCGCAGTTGAAGGTCACATCAGTGAAGAATTAAAGGGAGGAGCTAGGGACCATTATCCCATTTCGGGGTTTCAGGAATTAGAGGAGTCGGGGTGAATCACAACGGAAGTCTAAAAATCGAGAAATGCGATGCAGCTTTTGGGGTTAAGTCTGTGGTCATGCCAATAGTCATGTGGAGTGAGATAATCTTGCGCTTGGTGCTTGTTCATGTGGGCGAAGCATAGAAAAGTACCCGTGGATATTGGTTGAGGAGATTCCAGCAAGGAGTTGAAGAGTTGATTCAAGCTCAGAGATCAGAGAATGATCCTTGACCGGGAGGTCAACGAACCCTACCAAGGTAGGGAGTTTGCACCATGTGGTATCAGAGCTCAGAATTAGTCTGCAAATCGTAGGCAAAGGAAAAATAAGAAGTCGGGAATGCTCTCGGTTGTAGAGTAAACAACGGAATTTCCAGGAGGGCAGGTGGAGAAAGAGGAGGATGGATACTGAATTCCAAAGGATTGGTCAAGGAAAATACTACCAACAGAAAATCAAGTCTAACATGGATAAGGAACTCATTGAGATGAGAGAACGAATGGAGAATATTGCATTTAAAATGCAGTAGGATGCTAAAGTGCATTGGGTGTATGAGTGGCCCATGAAGAAAAAGGTAAAGTGGCTCGTTCATAATTTTTTGGCCAGAGGACAACAAAGGATGTTGAGAGTGTGGATGAGGTATGTTGAAATCTTCAAAGGTGAAGAGGATATGGTTCATTTCTGTGAGCCAGAAGTTGGGAAGAGTCTCAGTGAAGATGAAGAGAAGAGATCAAAGAAGGGTCTTAGAAACTGCCAGGTGAGCAGTGAGGAGCTTTTAGGTTGCCTAGAGGGAAATGAGAAGAGGTCAATGGTTGATCTCAAAGACTTCCAGGTGGGTAGTGAAGAAATTTCAAATTGTTAGGTGGGAAATGGAGAGAGATCAGTGGATCTCATAGACTGCCAGGAGGGTAGGGAAAAAATCGCAGATTGCCAGTTGGGCAAGGGAGAGAATATGAACTCAGCTGAGATTTCATATCAACAAAGAGAGTTGATGGAGGAAGATAAGAGGTGTATTATGATCATTGGGGGAATTCGGATATTCCTACCAAACAACCCAGTTGAGGCCAGAAAATATGTTGCAGATGAGACAACAGAAGAAGGACAACCAACAATGATTGTCATAGAGGAAGAAGAAATGGAGTAGACATCAAAATCTTCCCCAACAGAACAATAGTATGTAGATAAGGTGCTCACTCCATGGGAGAAGGAGTTATATATGTTGTAGGATTGGTTGAAAAATCTAGAGCTAGTAGATTACTTCCATGAGAAGATAGTCATGCAAATCGTAGGAGAAGGTCATTCGACAAAATTGATCAGAAATTTCAGCCAAGAAGTTGAATAGGAGATGACTGCATCACTAAAGCCTATAGTAGAAAATGAAGCAGAATTCCAGTCTGGGGAGCAACTGGAGGAAGATGGAGATGAACCAGTAGGAGAACTGGCAGAAGCAAAGCAATCAGAAAGAGAAGTCGAGCATAACCTTAGTGATGAGAATGTAGAGCGGAACTTTGCAGCAGAGTGGAAAGTTAAGGCCACAAGAGATGGAGAAAATTGCAAAGGGGATCGAGTTGATATACCCATTGACAAGAAGGAGTTGCAGCCGTGAAGATTTCATAAGATAAACCAACCATTAGAATAGTTGGAAGAGGTGATTGAGGAGATAGGAAGGATGATGTTGAGGTCAGCGCAAGAATCTGTTAGCAGGAACAAGCTGAACATAAGGAAGCCTGCCATAGCACTAGGGAAGCAACAACAACACCGAAAAAGTAGTGGAGTAGATGGAAAACTCCAAAGAATAGTTTGGGATCCAGGTGGATTTCAACAAATTTGGTAATATCATGAGTAGGAGCTCATGAAGATTTCACAGCAGTGGAGTATGATGCAGGAGCATCGCTCCAACCCAACAACATGCCAGCTAGACAACACATTCAGTGTGCATTCAAGGAAAGGAGAGGCACTATCCATATCATTTTAAATTTTAAATTGTAATTAAATGTTTGTAAGGATGGAAGAGATAAAGCATTTACATTGTGCAGATAGTAGATAAAGTCACCTTTAATAGCTAACAAGATGATAATATCTAGATCCGATTCGGACTAGACAACAATTGATTGTAATTCAATGTAAATTAATGAGAGTAGGTAGCTTGGAGGGAAGATCTCAAGGAGCCCCTCTTTTGTAAAAATACCTTTGTATCTAGATTCATTAGAAGGCTAGATGATATTAGAATAGAAGAGAAGAAAGAGAGCTCCCAGATTCTGTTGTATTCTGAGCTCACCCATATTGTAATTGAACATTCATATTAATACAAAGAGCAATTTTTCTTGCAATATATTCTTTGTATGTTTATGTGCTTATGAATGAATGACATGTGTGTGTTATTTTATGTTGTAGATGTATGTTAGATTCCATCTGCAGGTAGTGGATAGACTTCTCTATCTGTCTTAGATTTCTTTGATTTCAGTCTGGGTTCTTTGTGGCTTAGTGCAAGGGGTTGCATGACAGAGTGTTGAAGACTCTGTGAGCCAGTGCAAAGAGTGCACATATGAGTTATGTGGAATTCAGGAAAGAACATGCCAGGAGGGCTCACCAGAGGAATCATAAACTCAAGGGAGAAGACTCAAGGTTACTGAACACCTTGGAGGTGAGTCTGTTCAAAGGAGGGCATAGAGAGAAAAAAAAATCACTAAGGATTATGTGAAGCTCTGTTAGGAGGGCATCGAGCGAGTGCAAAGAGTGCACAAGAAGAACTCTACTTTGATTTCAGAGATAAGGGAAGTGTCTAGGAGAAGACACTCACAGAGTTGTTGAACACTCTGTAGGCTCAACAAGGTGTGCTTGAGAAGGAGTCGCCAAGAGGAAGCAAGTTCCCTTCGAGGAATAAGAGGAGTAGACAATAGAGTTGTTGAATACTTTGGAGGAAGACCTATGCAAGGAGTGCGCTAGGCCAAAACTTAGCCAAAGCATTGAAAGACATCCAGTTGAAGGCTATTCAAGCACAAGGAGTGTGCAAGGAAGAGAAATTGTTTCAAGTTAGTAAGCTCAGGAGGAATAGTGCCTTTGTGTACAAATTTCCTATAGAAAGGAGTAGAAGGCTGAGACACTTTGAGTTCCAAGCCACAGACAATATTAGGAGAGATAACACGAAGCTGCACACAGAGCACAAGTGTGCATAGGGCCAATTTTGATTGCCAAAGCTCAGGAGAGACAACGTCTTTGGAGTGTAGGTGAGACTCAAGACATCAGGCTCACAACAGAAGAATCAAAGGATGCAACCTTTGAAATGTTGGAAACCTTCCAAGTCAGGAGAAATTGCAAGCTCAGGAGGAGGAGTGTTGACAACCATTAGATCAACTATAGAGGAGGAAATCTGGATGGTTGAATCCCACGTCTAGACACCCAGAAGAGCGCACAGGAGGAAACATATCTCATCCATCAGATCTGAGTGGAAGGACCAACAACCATTCGATCCAGAGGAAGGTGCACAAGGGTTGTAACGTCCCCAACCACCAATCCACTTGCAGGGCAATGCTACCACGCGAAACATTTTCATACTTATATATAACATGCATATTAAATCTAATTAACAGATTAAATCAAACAATATAGAGTAAGCACATGATTACTGCTAATATAAATCATCAAGGACATTAACAATAAATCATATGTGCAACAGAATACATGATAACATATAAGTATCATAGGCATGCAAAACATAATATTAAGCACAAAGTGATACTTATCTTTGAAATTGTGGTAATTCCACCAACCACGTGCAGATATTCCATGAACCTCCCAGCCTTATACCTCACTTCTCATCACACTCAATAGTGGGTCACCCCCGAGCTAGGACTAAGATCCACCCAAGGCAAGGGAATCGTAGGCTAGGCTGAGGTTACAGGAAAACTTCATAGAGAAACCTGAACGATTCTCTCCAAGATCCTTCTTACACCCACTACTAATAGACTCTCATTCCCCACATTCCTGTTCGGCCCGAAAGTATACACCTTCACAAGAACAGTCCATCAGTGCTTCACCTCACTCTCTGGGCCTTGAAAACATGACAAATCAAGAATTCTCAGAGCTCCAAAGCTGGTGCTGGACTCTCTCTGGGAGAAAACCACTTCCCAACAGACTCTCTCACCTGGAGGGAATTTCTCACAGGCCTAGCAACCTTCTTATTCAACACACCCTTTGACACAATTCCAACTAGGTGGGGTAAAACACAACAAAATCATCACTTAGTTGACACTAGGATGACGGCCACAAAAGAAAATGGGCATAGTCCCATAAATGGAAACAACCAAACTCTAAAACATAGCATGCTCAGGCGATTATCCAGGTGTCGGGTTCTACAGAAGACACAAATTGTCTCACAGTTTACTGGTTATAGGATGCGTGATAGGAAATTATGTAGAGGTCAAGGATGGAGGCCAAAAAAAGAGATCAGATGGAATTTATGAGAATACACCGGACAATCAAAGAGGTCTCACAATTTTGGTTTTCAGAGCTGTGTGCGATATGCAGAGCTTAGACACAGAGATCACATAGTTCATACAACAGATGATAGAATGGAGAACGAACCCCCAACTCAGCTGACGCTTAAGATTTTAACCACATGCACCTAGGTTGACACTTGTCTTCCTGGGGCTGCATGTATTCCCTTTTTCACACTTGGAGTTGCATGCGTTGCCTCTCCCACGACTTAGGATAAAAACATGTTTGTCACATAGATTTTGGAATAATAATAAATTATTATTCCCAATGACTTAAGCCCCCAAGCTTATCCCCTAGGCTCAACACTTAACCTCTCTTACCAACCGTTCAACCCCTTTCCCTTACCCACTTTGTGGAAGCTTAGTCCCCCATCACTCTTTCCTCGTGGTCGGTTTGCACGCAACGATGTTTATATTTTTATTCATGTTCTGCATAATACATATGCAAGAACAAGCATATTGGCCTTAACACTTAGGCTCTCCGGCCTAATAAACAGATAAGTCTACCAGCTTATCAATACTCAGCTCACCAGCATACAAAACATGATTTACGATTCATAAACATGATTACAATAGGGCTCATCCTTAGGGATATTATAATCCCGTCCCCTTATTTTTGCATTGTTCTTTGTCGAACTTTCACACAACATCAACAAGATTTTTCAAAATCTTCAAAAAAGATGTGGATATTCTTCCTTCATAGAATCTTCATGCTCCCATGTCACATGCTCAGGACTGTATTAGGTCCACTAGACCTTTACAAGCCCTATGGATTGATTCTAGATTTGTTTGCTTTTTCGGTCCAATATGCGCACGGGATGCACTTGCATGGCACCTTCTTGGTCCACCTGAATCACATTTCACTCAATTACATGATTAACATCAGGTATAGATTTCTTAAGCAATGAAACATGAAACACATTATGTACAGTCATGGATGTAGGTAATGCAAGCATATATGAAACTTGTCCAATCCTTTCTAGGATTTCAAATGCCCACAAAATTTGGCTGCCAACTTGGCGTAGTTTCCCAGCATCAAGGAACTTCTATTGGCTTTCACTTTCAAGAAAAAAAAATCACCCACTTTAAACTCTCTGTGGGTTCTGTTCTTATCAACATAACTTTTCTTCGTGTCTTGGGAAACCTTTAAATTCTACTTGATTTTTAGCATTTGTTCTTCCATTTCCTTGAGAAACTTTGGCCCAACTACCACCCTGTCAGCTGGATTATCCCATGTTACTGGCGTATTTCACTTTCTGCCATAAAGTACTTCAAATGGGCTCACCTTCAATGATGCTTGATACCCATTGTTGTAGGCGAATTCTACCAAGTGTAGGTAGTCTTCCCATTTTCATGGTTTGTCCATCATATACATCCTTAGCATGTCTTGTATTAATCTATTCACCCTCTCTATCTGTCCATCATACTCAGGATGATAAGTTGTACTGAAATTTAGATTCTTTCCAAACCCTTTGAATAACCCTTTCCAGAAATTCGAGGTGAATTTCGGGTCTCTGTCAGACACAATTGTCATGGGAATCCCATGCAATCGTGCAACTTCCTTCATAAAGATGTCGGCAACATCAATTGCCTTGTGAGTAGTCTTTAACGAAATGAAATGGGAAGCTTTCGTAAGCTTGTCCACCACCACCATAATTGAATCATGTTGCTTGCCGGTCTTGGGAAATCATGTGATGGAAGTCCATTGTTACCACTTCCCACTTCCACTCAGGAATGGGTAAAGGTTGCAGTAACCCTGTTGGGTGTATATGCTCCACTTTAAACTTCTGGCACTCCATACATCTGGAGATGTATTCAACAATCTCCTTCTTCATACCTAGCCAAAAGTGATGGCTCTTGATTGTTGCCACGGTTTTTTGATATCTAGGGTGCCCTGCATAAGGCACATTATGAATTTCATTCAAAATCATATGTTTCAAGTCCTGGACATTAGGTACATAAATTATTTTCTTGTATAGAAGTGTTCCATTGGTTCCCAATTTATAATTTTCCACTTTCTATGGCATCTCACCTTGTTGTAGCTTTGCTACCAAATCCTTGTACTGCAAATCTGTATTTGTAGCCTCTGAAATTATGCTTTTAATATCATTTCGGTACATGATAATGGTTGTATCATGTAATTCATGTACTCTTCTACTGAGTGCATCAACTACTTTATTCTCCTTCCCTTTGATATGCTTGATATCAAAATCGTACTCACAAAGAAACTCCAGCTACCTACTCTATCTAGCATTCAAGGTTGGCTGATCAAACAAGTACTTTAGACCGTTATGGTCTACTCTTAGTTCAAAACTCCTTCCCATGAGGTAATGCCTCCACTTCTTTAGAGCATGTACTATGGATTCCAACTCCAAATCATGAGTTGCATAGTTCCTTTCATGCTCTTTCAACTTTATGGATTCATAACAAATTACAATTCCATTCTGATTGAGGACTCCTCCCAGTCCTTCTTTGCATGAATCAGTGCATACCAAAAAAATTTCATTTGGATCTGCAATCCTCAATATTGGAGCACTAGTTAACAGTTGCTTCAATTGTTGAAATATTTTCTCACATTCCTTTGTCCACTGAAACTTATTCTCCTTCCTTTTCAAGGAAGTGATAGGGTGAGCTATCCTTGAGAACCCTGCGATAAACCTTCTATAATAACCAACTAAACCCATGAAGGATCTCACTTATGTCACATTCTTTAGCACTGACCATCCTCTAATGGCCTCAATCTTCTAAGGGTCTACAACTATCCCATCCTTTGAAATAATATGCCCCAGGTAATGGATCTGCTCCTGATAAAATGAGCACTTGCTCAACTTGGCATACAATTGTTTCTCTCTTAGCACCTAAAACACCATCCTCAGATGTTGTTCATTCTCTTCCTCCAACTTAGAATACACCAGAATGTCATCCAAAAAGAATATGAAAAACTTGTCCAAATAGTCCCTGAATACACCATTCATCAGACACATAAAAACAATGGGTGCATTTGACAACCCAAATGGCACCACTGTGAACTCGTAATGACCATACCTTGTTCTAAAGGTGGTCTTGTTGATGTCTTCATCCTTTATCCTTACCTGGTGATATCCCGACCTGAGATCTATCTTTGAAAATATATTCGCATCCTTCAAGTGATCGAAGAGGTCATCAATCCTCAGTAGAGGATACTTGTTCTTTACAGTCACTTTGTTAAATTGTCTGAAATCGATACACAATCTCCGAATTCCATATTTCTTCTTCATGAATAGAACCAGGGCTCCCCAAGGTGACACACTTGGGTGTATATAAACCTTCTTCAGAATCTCTTCAAGCTGCAATTGTAACTCTTTCATCTCTGGCGTACTCATTCTATAAGGATCTTTTGACACTGGAGCTGCTCCAGGCATCAAATTCACAGAGAAGTTAATATCTCTCTTCGGAGGCAGTCCGGGAACCTCCTGAAATACATATTCAAACTCTTTTAGTACCTCATGGTCTTCGATACTTGACACCGTATCCTTAGGTGTTTCCTCCACATGGGCTGCAAATAATTGACAACCTTTTTTGTAGCACTTCTTCAGCTGCATTATTGAGATTTCTTTGATAGCAACAAATCTGGGAATTCCTTGGACTAGTTTCCAATTCCCTTCCTCATCTAGTCAAGTGAATTCCTTATTAAGACAGTCCAATATGGCATGGTGTTGGTCCAATCAATCCATCCCAATTAGACAGTCATAAGACCCTAGAGGCAGAATATTCAATTCAACCTTTGTGCTCAGTCCATTCATGTCTACTGGACATGACTTAACCAACTCAGTCAGTTTCCTCTTAGTTCATGTATCCATATGCACTAACTAAGATTTTTGATGTTTGCTTCTCAACAATTGCAAACTTTCCAACACTCTAGGATCTACATAACTATGGCTAGCCCCTGAATCAATTAGAATAGTAAAGGCATAGTTGTTGATCATACATTCTACTTCAATCATGTATGATTTAAATTCATCTTGCTTGTTGCCCAAGGCCACATAGATCCTTGGTATTCTACTGCCCATGTCCTCCACTGTTTAATCTTGCTAAACATTATGGATAACTCTCACTTTGTCATTTTTGTGGGGACAATCTTTGTAGTTATGGTTTCCCTGACAGCCCCAACACTGAATGGGCGTCTATATTGGCCTTTGTTCCCCTACTTCAACCATTCTTGGTTCTCTAAATGTTGGATGTACTTTAGGTTTGTTTCTGAAAAAGGGAGGTTTGTTTCTCTTCTGCCTCTGCTCTTTCTTAAAATTCTTCTGGTCATCCCAAGCCTTCTAAAAGGTAGGCTTTTCTCTTTGTTGTTCGTATAATCATTTCAATCTACTTATCATTTCTTCCATGATCTTGGGGTCATCATATTGGATCTTGTCCCTGATGGAAGATGACAGTCCACTCAAATACCTTTGAATCTTGACAGTCTCCTCTTTGATGAACATAACATACTTCAACAATTCCAAGAACCTACGTTCATACTCATCAATGGTCATGCTGCCTAGCTTGAGTTCAAAGAACTCTTTCATATTCATGTCATAATATCTCTTAGTCAAGTATTTTTTCTTGAAACACCTCTTGAATTACTTCCAAGTGATATCTTTCTCTCTAATCTGTTGCACCTGCACAAGCTGATCCCACCACATGGATGATTTTCCTTTTAGTTGATACATTGCAATTCTTCCTTCTGCATGAGAGGAATAATTCTCTAGCTGCAAATATTTTCTCATGCCAAGAAACCATGTCTCAACATATTCCTCCTTCTAATGTTCTCCATCAAACATAGGAGGCTTAATCTTGTTCATATCTCCCTTCAATTCATCCACTCCATATCTCCTGTGCTTTCTGGTAGGAGATGGGCTTGAACTATTATGTGTCCTTCTCTTGGAGTGACCTTGGTAGTGATGATGGTGTCTACCTACACTCCTTGACCTTCTTCCATCAGAAGTCTAGTGACTCCCTGTTTTTCTCGAGTCACTCTCCTTATCCAACTTCTTTTCTATTCTCTCCAAACACTTTAACATCTTTATGTTAAATTCACCTTGTTTTTATTGAACTTTTCTGAGCTTTCTGCTATCTACTTGACGAGTTTGTGCATCCTTTTGCAATCATTCAATGATATTATTCATGTTTCCTTCCTTATATATCTCTTCACCATGGCCATTGGAGTTCGATCCTTCAACTCCCAAATGAACAACCATTCCTTTTGCTTCATTCTCTAAACTGGAAGCATTCTGTTCCTTCCCCATTTCTTTACCCTTAGTGGCAACTCTAAATGGTTTTGGCACTCGTTAACCTTATACAAACACAATGTGTAGGCAACCAAAATTTTTCAGGTCATTATTCGTTAACAATTCCCATAGCATTCATAAACTACTTGATTCAAGAAATGTTCAGTTTCCATGAATTTTTCGAGCGCTGCTCGGCTCTATAGTGCACTCAGGCCTTAGTCCTCTTCTCTCAGTTTCCAAACCTAGGTGACCAAAGGCATGACCAAGCACTAGGTATCAAGGTTCTCTAATCGGAACTTCAGGGTTTCGGGTTTCGGGATTTTGGGATTTCTGTCCTAGAGGATTTCACCCTTGCTTCCCTCTCCAACACCCAAATTCTAAACTTCTGACCTTTCTAGCAATCAGGCCCAAAGCACAGTTGTCACCAACCAGGGTGGTGACATGTGTTTCTCTTAAGAAGTTCCACGTTACTCTAGGTGACACCATCTGGCCCCACTACTTCTACTTTTTCCTTCGAGAACCACTAGCACGTGGCACATATCCCATGTGTCCTCATCCATCCCAGTGACATCATCCCGAATCACTACATTGGCTCATCAGGATATCCTGATTTCGGGCTTCGGGAGTTTGTGCGTCAACACTTCTCCCGGTTCCCAAAAAGCCGAAATTCTTCCTGGACAATTAACACTCTAGATCTTTCCTTGATCAATGGTTGTGATCTAATCACGAATTAATGTTTTGAAAATTCTCATGAACTTGCCCTTTTACATTTTCAATTCTCGAGTCAGCGAAAGGCTGATCGCTCTCCACGTGTCCCTCCTGATGAACGGTCTTGATGAAGTCAGGGCTTCGCCTATCATGATTTCCACACTCCTGTGCAACTCCAAAGGGTTTTAAACCTTGTGCAAGTTCCCTCGATCCAACAGTTGTTGGTCCACATGATTATATCTCATGGCCGAGATGTGATATCTTCTGTGTTCTCTCCTTAGTGTCTGGACATGGATTGGACGGTCTAGATCTTCTGCACATAGCTGATCTACGGCTGCAGTTTTAGTCTACCGCTATTCCTCCTGAGCTTTGTGACATGGACAAGTAACTTCTTGTCACTCATAGACAATCTAAGGTTCAAAATTAGTCCTCCAAACACAATTTCCTCTTGAAACCTTGGGTCCAAAGACCACTTATCCGACCCATCTAGGATCAGCATTGAAACTATGGATCTGATACCATATTGTCATGTCCCCGACCACCAATCCACTTGCTGGGAAACGCTACCACACAAAACATTCTCATACTTATATATATAACATGCATATTAAATCTAATTAACATATTTAATCAAACAATACAAAGTAAGCACATGATTACTGCTAATATACATCATCGAGGACATTAACAATAAATCATATGCACAACAGAATAGATGATAACATATAAGCATCACAGGCATGCAAAACATAATATTAAGCAAAAACTGATACTTATCTTTGAAAATGTGGTAATTCCACCAACCACGTGTAGACCTTCCACGAACCTCCCAGCTTTAGACCTCACTGCTCATCACACTCAACAGTGGGTCACCCTTGAGGTGGGACTAAGATCCACCCAAGGCAAGGGAATCCTAGGATAGGATGAGGTTATAGGAAAATTGCACAAAGAAACCAGAAGGATTCTCTCCAGGATCCTTCTTATGCCCACTACTAACAGAATATAATTCCCCACATGCCTGTTCCGCCCGAGAGTATACACCTTCACAAGAATAGTCCATTTGTGCTTCAGCTCCCTCTCTGGGCCTTGAAAACAAGTTGAATTAGGAATTATCAGAGCTCTGAAGTTGGTGCTCGACTCTCTCTGGGAGAAAACCACTTCCCAACAGACTCTCTCACCTGAAGGGAGTTGCTCACAGGACTGACAACCAGCTTCTTTAGCACACCCTTTGAATCAATTCCAACCGGGTGAGGGAAACCACAAAAAAATTAACACTCGATTGACACCAAGATGACGACCACAATAGAAAATGGGCATAATCACATAAATAGCAATGACTAAACACTAAAACACAGCACGCTTAGGCGATTATCCAAGTGTCGGGTTCTACAGAAGACACAAATCGGCTCATGATTTACCGGTTACACGATGTGTAACAGGAAATTATGTAGAGGTCGAGGATGGAGGCTGAATGCAGAGACCAGATAAAAATTATGAGAATACACCAGAAAATCAGAGAGGTCTCACAGTTTCCATTTTTAGAGATATGTGCGATATGCAGAGCTTAGACATAGAGGTCACACAGTTCAGACAACCAACAATAGAATGGAGAATGAACCCCCAACTCAGCTGACACTTCATCTTTTAACTGCATGTGCCCAGTTTGACACTTGTATTTCTAGGGATGCATGCATTCCCTTTTGCACACTTAAAGCTGCACACATTGCCTCTCCCAGGACTTAGGATAAAAACATGTTTGTCACATAGCTTTTGGAATAATAATAAATTATTATTCCCAAGGTCTTAAGCCCCCAAGCTTAGCCCTAGGCTCAACAATAGACTCTCTTTCCAACCTTTCATCCCCTTTCCCTTACCCACTCTGTGGAAGCTTAGTCCCCCATCACTCTTTCTTCGTGGTCAGTTTGCACGTAGCGATGTTTATATTTTTATTAATGTTTTGCATAATACATATACAATAACATGCATCCTGGCCTTAACACTTAGGCTCTCTGGCCTAATAAACACATAATTCTATCGGATTATCAATACTTGACTCACCAACCTACAAAACATGATTTACAATTCATAAACATGATTACAACAGAGCTCATCGTTGGGGATATTACAAGGATTAAACCCTTCAATAGTGTACAAAAGAGTGGACTTTGCGAAGTCTAAAAGTTATGAAGAGATAGGAACCATCCATTATCAGAGGATAGGTGGCAGTAGATTCTGGGGTGTTCGGAGAATCAAACATCGAAAGGATTGCAGGGAAGAGGAATCCAACTTCCTGAAAACCAAATGCGCAAAGTCATTATGGACCGTCGGATTTAGAGGACGCGTGGCAGATATCCACGTACATCGGAGGATCATATATTGGAATATTAGCAAGGAGCTAGGAGCCGCAACAATCCTATCCGTCCATATAGAAAGGACACATGTCGAGAGATCAACCTCTCACTAACTCATGAACTGGATAAGTCAAAGGGAAGAATTATAAGAACTCATGAAATCTGCGTTCGTGACTCGATTATGGTCGTCAAATCCAGGGGAGCGCGAGCCATTGATTTGGTGCTCTAAAATATCGACATTTTGAGAGTCAGGAGTGGATGTGACTTGATCTAAGACGTTGGATTGAGGAAGGATCTGGGCCATCTGTTCTGAAGTATCAGGAGTTCGGACATCAGGAGAGTGGAGGTGAACCACTTCACAAAACCCCGACACGCGAAATCTCGATGTGATCGAAAGTACGACCCCAAATCATAGTCGAAGATCACATCAATGAAGAATTAAAGGGAGGAGCTAGGGACCATTATCCCATTTCAAGGTTTCAGGAATCGAAGGAGTCAGGGTGACTCACAACAGAAGTCCGGAAATCGTGAAACGCGACGCACATTTTGGGGTTAAGTCTGTGGTCACGCTGATGGTCACGTGGAGTGAGAGAAGCTTTCTCCTAGTGCTTGTTCTCATGGGAGGAGAATAGAAAATGGCATGTGGATATCGGTTGAGGATATTACAGTAGGGAGTCGAAGAGATGCTTCAATATCAGAGATCAGAGAATGATCCTTGACTGGGAGGTCGAGGGACCCTGCCGAGGTAGGGGCCTATGCCACTCCCGAACTGCGACAGAGAAGAGAATCAAGCATCATGATGACTTGGTGAATGTGAATCTCATCCCTTCAATCCTTGCTAACTATATCCTACCTATGGATAGCTTTGTTAGTTGTGATAGCATCCTAAGGGACTTCTACTATACACTGATTACTGCGTACCTCCTGAAGGGGATATGCACAGTTAGGAAAAAATATGATGCTAAATATCATTGAATTCAACTTAGGAGACCGCTAGAACTATGGCATGCTCTCACCTAACAAGTACTTGACAAATACAATGGGTAAGAAATCAAAGATAATCCCCCAGCTGTGGACTATTGACATCGCAAGATCAACCATATTCAATGTGATAAAGATATCACACTTCGACATACATCAAGAGGTTAACCTATACATTAAAATCCTCCTATCATTCTACCATGGTGGTTACCTATGGTTGTATTGGCGCATCACAGTAGATCCGGTGATGATCCATCGGATCACCGGATTAAGCATGCAAGGACCCAACCCTTAGGATTTTTACCCAGAGAAGGTTGTAGATCGTGCCCTGGCGCAACATATAAAAGAAACTTACGACGATGTAGAGAAAGGGAAATGAGGCTACAAGGTAGCCTCCATATAGAATGGCACAGTGTGCTAAGCTTGCCAGTTGATCGCTAGTAATCTCGTCGGGAAGAACTGACCAACGCAGGTCATGGGGTTCATCGTAGACCTCGCAGGAAAATGTGTCGAAGGGATGCAAATGAACTGGGCAAGCTACCTCATCAACCAGTTGGAGCAAGATTTCTGCGAATCACAGGAACAGGGATACAAGTTTCATTTTAGCTAGTTGATGATTCTCATTGCCTTCATTGCTTGGTAGATGTTGGAAGGAGCGACCTTCCCTGAAATTGAGCTATCCGAATCACTGGTTGTGAAGTTCACTATGATCTAGTATTCGAGCGACATGGAAAAACAATGGCAATCCAATGTGGTGTTACACACATATTATTTATAGCTGAAGAGGGCCATTGAATCTTTCCCTCACATGACATTGAATACCCTACGCAGGTTCAGGCCACCTGCAAATTTCTATGCAGATAGGCACTTCATTTACATCACTACACATGGGGACAAACACAAGGAAGAGCTCCAGTCCTATTACAAACTCACAGAGGAGGACATGGAAGAAATAAGCAAGGAATGGCCTACAGATTTCCTTGTACTAGTCAAACAGACAGAACTCTCCGACCCTGACCTCATCAGAAGTCATGTAGTCACTCGAGAAGAGTATGATGGAACCAACAATAACAGGAATAAAAAGAAGGAATAGGTACAAGAATTGAACAACGTATCAAAGGAAACTACACCAGATTCACCTGAAGGAGGAGGAGATGATGAAGTAGACAAAGAAGAGGAAAAAGGGGAAGAAAACAAGCATGAACATGGTGAAGTGACACCACCTAAGGATCCCATCACGGATTTTGAGACATCTAAGACAAGT
Organism: Picea engelmannii; assembly: GCA_009831015.1. Classification (NCBI taxonomy): domain Eukaryota; kingdom Viridiplantae; phylum Streptophyta; class Pinopsida; order Pinales; family Pinaceae; genus Picea; species Picea engelmannii. The sequence continues at coordinate 31,597 of ML831753.1, read as the reverse complement.
AAGATTTCCCTGAAGAAATCTTCATCGCGAAAAAAGTCAAAAGCCAATAAACCTCCATTTCAGACTATGCTGGTAGTAGATAATATTGAGCTCATCATCGCCGCTGTATCAGATACCTTAGAGGACATTTTGTAGTGAAGTAAAGACAAAAAGGAGAAATTTTTTGATAGGATCGAGGCGGAGATCAAAGGGGTACAACAAACTCTTTATTCAAGCCACGTAGTGTCTACTACGTCATTGTCAACAAGGGACACAGAAGTAGGAGATGAGCCTACGCAACTATGTAGATTAGAATATTTTACAGAGGCTCACGTTCGTCGGGTCCAGGATGAAAAGGAGAAGGCCACAGAGGCATTAAATCAAGCAAAAGAATAAGCCCTATAGTAATTCCAAGTTGCGCAACAAGAGAAATATTACCTTTAGGCGAAGTTTACAGAGGATAAAGTGCATATCCAGAAGGAAAAAGAACGACTTCTCACAAAGCATATAGGAGTCAAGGAGGCAGTCACCAGATCACTTCACTCTATGCCAGGCCTCGCATAGATAGAAGAAGACATAATGGAGAGTCAAGTGGAGAAGCTCATTGAATCTATTCAGAAGCTTCAAGAAAGAGTGGCCTAATTGGAACTGCAAGCCATGACAAGCACTATGCAGGAAGTGAAAGATTAGAGGGAAGAAACTACTCAGAGCATAGTTGAAAGAATCAAGGCATTGGCCTTAGAATGCAAGCAATTACGAAGTTGAAGTGTGTGGACTTATGAGGGACTTGTAGAGGATCCAAAAATAAGGACATTGGAGTCACAACTCAAGGAGGCAAAGCAACAAGAAATGACACTACAAGCACAATTGAAGCCGCTGTCAGTAGTCGAGAGGATGAAAAGGTCCCAAGAACAGCGAACCGTTCAACAACAATCCATGCCATCTAGAGTAAATTCATGGAAGTGACCCAGAGGCTACAACCAATGCATGATGAAGCCTGCACACTTTTTGAGGAGATCCAGGGACAAGGTGCACAGTTAGAACAAGTAGTTACCATGCTGGAGAAATGATTAGAAGGACCAGTGACCAAGAAAGTTGTTCAGGAGTTCGACGAGCATGAGGCTCTAGCGTTGTAGCAGGTTTAAGTAGCTCAAGCCAAGCTCAAGGCCTTTGAAGAAGATTTGCCTAGATCAGAGTGACTTGGGATGAGTCACAGGTAAGTGTTGGGGGCCTGTTGTCCCTCGACCAAGTTTTGGAGAACCTTGGTCATGTTTGACCATTTTTGGGACTTCGATGGGTTGGTCGAAGGCGAAGCACCTGGCGAATCAGAGATCACAAGATCACGCCCCATTTTGTGGGTTTTTTGGGTTTAGGGTTTATGTAACGGGTATGAGATGTCATCCCATGAGTATTACCCATGTTTAGGCCCCTTTTTAAATATATAAATAGATAGCTAAGTGATGTAAGAAGGAGTCAGTTGTAATCCAGTGAGCTAAGTTCAAATAGATGTAAATGTTTTGTGCATACTATGTGTTGAGAACTTGCAGATCTAAGTGTAAGTGATTGTAAGAAGGATCTGTGCTCTTCCAAGCTCGGGGAAGGAGGATCTAGAGATGTGCATGCAGATCTCCTGTCCTATTTTTATTTTGTTTATGGCTCTGTGCATTGAAAGAAGATAGTAAAGAGAAGAAGAGTTGATGAACGTAGCCCCATGCTGGGGGTGAACCATGCATATTATGTTTTGTAATTTCTTTGTGTTGTTGATGTGATTTATTCTTAGTGATGAATCTTTATGTATGTTATATGCATATGATATAGTATCTTAGTTCTTAATAACTTGGATCAATGCTAGATCTGTTGATTCTATGTGCTAAATGGTCAGATATTCTTAGATCTTGTTGAAAATTGCATTGTTATGTAATTAGGGTTTTACTTGCGATGTGAATAAAGGATTAAAGACTATTGAATGTTAACTTCTAAGTGATTTTTTAAGTATTATAATCATATATATGTGTCCCATCTAGGTTGTAGAAACTTGAGCCCTACAACCCCCCCTGCGACTACCTCGGGTGAGACTTCATTTTCTTCACAGGTGTTGCCAAAAAGGCCGGTAATTAGGGTTTTGTTGGTGCACTGTTAAAGCGTTAAACCCTGGATCAACCCCTATGCCAACACCCTAGAACCATCCTTTTGGATTCAAATCCCTGGATCGGAGGTGACATTAGTGTTGAGACATGGAACAACAGTGTCTATGGTTGGGTGGAACGTCCTTGGTCTGCATCTAGTTGGTGAATCATTTTGTTAAAGATAAGTGGTCTCTATCATGTGTTGTTATGTGGTATATTTGTTTCCATTGTGTATTAATTAATATCTCTGAGATGTGTATTGTATAATATTCATGCTTGTTGTTTATTGTTGTGCATGGCATGTTTAAACATTCTTCTATACTGCAACATGCATTTGTATTATTGCATGTGCTTTTATCATGATTCTTTCATGCTTAGTTATTAATTAAATGGTATCATAAATTTGAAATCAATTTAGAGTTGAATTTATGAGTTAACGTGCCTAGCCTATGGGTGGTTCTGTATGTTACAATATGGGAAGAAGGAATTACATGTTCATGTAGATGCATCATCTATAGCTCTAGGTGTAGTCCTAGATCATCTAGGGGAAGGGGGTTTTGATCATCCCATTGCATTTTCTAGTAGAAATTTGTCGACTGTCAAACATAATTATACTCCTATAGAGTGTGAAGGATTGGAAATGGTGTATGAACTATATACGTTTAGGCATTATTTATTGGGATCATATTTCAATATGTAAATGGATCATTCTACACTAAGATACTTAGTCAATAAGCCATTATTTATGGGGAAGATATGTAGATGGATGTTATTATTTCAAGAGTATGATTTTGAAGTGATTGTGAAACCAATAAAATTAAATAAAATACCTGATCATTTGTTGCGCATATTAACAGGGGAAGATGCAAGAAATGTGTATGACAGTCTACTAGATGCACATGTGTTCACAATACATATGGTTGATGATTAATTTGTAGATGTTGTCCAGTTCTTGAGAACAAGAGTATCCCCACCTGACATTATGATTGCGTAGAAGAAGAAGTTAGTAGTAAAGGCAATACATTATCAACTCATAGCGGGGAATTTGTATAATAGGGGAACAAATTGTGTTCTTCGATGATTTTTACTGGAGCATGAGAAGCCTATGATATTTTTTGAGGAACATGAAGGAATTGCAGGAGTCCATTATGTAGGGAAAGTGATGGCTCATAAACGTTTGCACATGGGAATTTGGTTGTTAAGTACCTGAATAGATCTACAAATATACTTCAATAAGACTAAGATTAAACCATAATCCATTAACCATAACATGAACACAAGAAATATCCAAAACCCTTGAGGTAGGGAAACACCATACAATGGATCCTATTATGGAAGGGATCCTCTCTTGTTCACTTGCCTCTTCGAGGGGGAAACCTCCTAATGAGCTTCAACTCCAAAGACAATATTTCTCTTCATGTCCCATTACATTTATTGAACCTATTTATATAGTGATACCATCACCTAAGAACATTCTTGAGGAGGAATCTTCTATAAGTAGAAGCTTCTAAGAAGTCCTCTTACATTTATTATATCTAACTACCATAGTGGGCCTTATTTAATAATATAGAGGACATAGTTCACCTTACATTGAATGACATCCACTATTATCACTATGGGCCCTCTGGGCCCCCACTACTACCTCTCTAGCTACCTAACATTCCATCCCCCTTATGAAAGCGATGTCCTCAACTCTTGATGTACAACCATATACCAGGGTCCCATGGATAAGTGTGGACCATAGTGCTGAAGTAGACTAGAGAACTAGGGTCCCATTGGAAAATGGTAGCTACCATGCTGAATTAGTCCAACCGCCATGGTAAACTAGGGTCCCATGTCTAATTTCTCATGTGAACCCCACATGGAAGATATCGGCACCTAATAACCAACTGAAAATGATGCTCCCAATAATGATACCTATCATATGGATCCAAATAAGAATATCCATCCACATTGTGGGAAAGGGTCAAAGTTGAATATGAAAGGAACAATACCATTGTAGAATATGCAGGTTGGATGTTGGTAATCATAACTGCCTCCTGATGTGGGACATTGATGTTCTCTACAGAAGGTGGATTAGAGTCATCAAATAAAATATGAAAGTAGTTGTCATCCCAGAAATGACAAATATCCATATACCAATCATCACAATTGACCTCGAAATAATACCAAGAATATATTTCTTGATTATATTCATCCCTGATGTCCTCCATAAAAAATCTATCATGCATTCTATCCAATGAATATTGAATACTATGAAACTATCATTGAGGCCATCTGCAAGGTCATGCAAACTAGCATCCAATGTGTCATACAATTGGGATTTTAATGCTTCAGTAATTTGTAGAATTTATTTGAGGGTTTGAGAGGAAATATCCATCTAATCACCCTATGAACTCTTCAGTCCTGCAGCCATCATGAAAAATAATCCAAAAAATAGAACAATAAGTTACGACAGAAAAGAGCAGTTTTTTTCTGGAAAAACCCTAAAAAACTACTGAATGTAAAATGCTCATCACTTCACTTCTCGGAATTTGGTTCGACTGATTTGTTTTTTGAAATTGGGTGAAATTGCGAGAGGAACTCAGATATGTAACTTTTTTGGAAAAATTCGGCCTCCATAGGCTACATAAATAAAAAAACAATCGCGTCGTCATCTGCGGAAAAAACCCTAAAAAATTGCATATTTTAAAACTTCAATATCTTGACTTCCCGGACTCCAGTTCAGACGATTTGTTTTTCAACTTGGGTATTTCTATGAGAGGAATTCAAATCTACAAATTTTTTCTGCAATTTTTTTACAGAAATATACCAAAAATTTCTGGAATGTCGCGGCCTTCTTTTTGCTTCTCCAAAAAAAAATCTACAAAAACAAAAATATTTGCCCACAATGTCTGCCAAGGAAAGTGCTCTGATACCAATTGTTAAGTACCTGAATATATCTACAAATATACTTCAATAAGACCAAGAATAAACCATAAACCATTCACCATAACATGAACATAAGAAATGTCCAAAACCGTTGAGGTAGGGAAACACCATACAATGGATCCTATTATAGAATGGATCCTCTCCTGTTCACTTGCATCTTTGAGGGGGAAACCTCCTAATGAGCTTCAGATCCAAAGACAATATTTCTCTTCATATCCCATTACATTGCTTGAACCTCTTTATGTAGTGATACCATCACCTAAGAACATTCTAGAGGAGGAATCTTCTAGAAGTAGAACCTTCTAAGAAGTCCTCTTACATTTATTAGATATAACTACCCATTTATTATATCTAACTACCATAGTGGGCCTTATTTAATAATATAGTGGACATAGTACACCTTACATTGAATGGCCTCCACTATTATCACTATGGGCCCTCTGGGCCCCCACTACTACCTCTCTAGCTACCTAACATTCTTTTTAAGTTCTTGAATAGATCTACAAATATAATCACCACAAATACTTAATACAGAATAGATCCACAAAGAAACATATAAGAAACCACACTATATTATTACCAAACCCTTGAGGTAGGACAACACCATACAATGGATCCTATTATGGAAGGGATCCTCTCCTGTTCACTTGCCTCTTCGAGGGGGCACCCTCCTATTGAGCTACCGTTCCAAATACAATAATTCTCTTCATGTCCCATTACATTGCTTGAACCTCCTTATATAGTGCTACCATTACCTAAGAACATTCTAGAGGAGGAATCTTCTAGAAGTAGAACCTTATAAGAAGTCCTCTTACATTTATTATATCTAACTACCATAGTGGGCCTTATTTAATAATATAGTGAACATAGTCCACCTTACATTGAATGGCCTCCACTATTATCACTATGGGCCCTCTAGGACCCCACTACTACCTCTCTAGCTACCTAAAATTGGTGGCCCACCCTTCATAAGGATACTAAGGAGTTTTGTCAGACCTGTGATTTCTGTCAGTGAGTCAGGAAGCCATCCAAAAGAGATGAAATGCTCTTAATACTGCAAGTTACATTGTAGGATTATGATAAATGGGAAGTTGATTTCATTGTACTGATTAACCCACCAAACAAATGTCAATATCAAGATATATAATCACTGTGACAAATTATTTGACCTGATGGGTTGCAACAGAACCTGTCAGAGATTACAACTCATATATTGCTGCGTGGTTTCTATTTGAGAATGTTGTTACAAATTTTGGATGTCAGAGAATACTTATGAGTGATCAGGGAACACATTTTTTGAATAGAATTATTGATTCTTTCACAGAAGAATTTTATATTTATCACCATAAGGGAACACCTTATCACCCTCAAGAGAACATAACATTGGAAGCGTTTAGCAAGATCCTAGAGCATGCACTAACAAATATATGTAATGTAAGTCAAGATGACTGGGACCTAAGGATTCCTGCAATAATATGGAAATATCATACTACTTGTAAGAATTTCACAAGACATACACCATTCCGATTAGTATACAGTCAGGAAGCACTTATTCCCATGGAGTTCATTGTGTTGAGTCTATGCATTGTCATGCCTGTTAGCACTAGGAATCACCTTCAGATTGCATGGAAGGCAAGCCCAATACCCATCAGGTTATATGTGAATGTAAAAGAGTTTTAAGGGGTCAAATGGCTAAGACTCAAGATGATAATGTTCCAGATCAGAAATCGGGGCTAAAATGCACGAGCATTCAAGGTTTTGTCTAACTTCAATCAGTAATTGGGAGTAAGTATGAACATAGGGAAGAATTAAGTGAGAGTAATGTAGGGGTTGTTGTAACCATCAGGTCTGCAAACAACCTAAGGAAGAAAGAATCTTAACACAAGATATTCTTGAGTTAAGAACTTAAGGACACTAAAGAAACATCATGATAATATAATAATCAAACAAAGATCATAATATCACCACAACCATTCATGTGAATCATTCAAAGCATGAACACTTTAGCATCAGAAGAAAATAAGACAGAAAGAGAAGTTGATTTCTATTAACCAAGATGTCTCAAATCAAGTACATAACCAATTCACATTAACTTCATCAAAATATTATAGTATAAGGGAACCTTGCTCAACCATTCGAACCTACTAAAGAATTTCATCTATATATTTATAACAAAAGGGAGGCAATAGTTGGAGGTGCGAGATGGACTCCTTCCCATGAAAATCTCTAAGAATTTATTCCATTTAACAACTTGACTAACAACCTATGCTATAAAATGGGAAAGTGTTGGTGACTAATCCAACCAATCTTCGAACTAACTTGATCCCCCTTGTGTGCACAACTCCTTGTTTTCCATGTGTCCTTTAGGGGCATGTGGCTTTCATCATGTTGCCAACTGTTGTTTCTGCAATTATCTCCATCATCAGCTATCAAAAAATTTGTTATCTCGATCCTCCTGGATTCCTGGTATCTGTTGGTAGCATCTTTGGGTAGCACTCTAAGTAGCTCACTTTGTAGTTCCTTCACCAAATTTCATGAGATTTTGTAGTGCAACCTCAAAACTAGACAAGTAGAAAAGGTAGCATCAAACCTTACTATCCTATGTGCAATCTTCAGTCTCTATGAGATTTTAGGTAGTGAATTTCGGTAGCGCCATTCTGGTGCGTCTCTGTGTAAATTTTGTCCCTACCAGAAATTTGGTAGCAAATTTAGGTAGCGCCCGCCTGTGTGTTCTATCAAACTTTAGGTAGTGTGATCAAAATATGAAGCACCTTCACTTGGACATGTGAAGAACGAGTAGCAACCTCGAGTAGTAGAAACACCATTATCTTTAGGCAATTCGACAACATTGTAGGTAGAAAACCGGTGGAACATAAAAAATAGACTATTCTGTAGATTCATAGCGCTACGGAATGTCTGCACTATTACTTCCAAAGGAGTTAATTATTCATAAAAAACCCAAAAATATGAACAATAAGCACTTAGAATCTTGTATAGGTGCTAGAGGTAATGTTTCAACAATAGTTTATCCTCACAAAAAGGGACCATCTTCAAAAATGGGGCTCACCTTTCACCAACTAATTCATCAACCTGACACTTAACCTCAACTCTTTCTTGGATAAGGAGGATCCTCCTTTGGCACAACAGGCTTCTTCCTTTTAGTAGTGACAGGTTTCTTCAATGGAGCTATGCTCTTCTTGGCTGCTGGTGTCTCTTTTTCAATAACAGCTTCAACCAATACCTACAAGTTCCTTTGAGCCACTTCATCTTGAAAATGTTGCAACTCTACTTTGAGCTTCCTATTCTGAGATTGAAAGTCTATGTTCTGCTTGTAAAGGTTTTTGAGCTCCCTATGGAGAGGCTAGGCCTTTCTTGCTGCAAACCTTGCCAGGTCAAGAGTGTGGCTATATCCATCCATGAGTTCTTTCATCTTAACCTTGTCAAACATGGCTTCTACTTTCAACTGAGCCACCTCCTTCCTATCATCCCTAAGTTTCCTAATTAATATTTTGAATGTCTGGTTGTCAGGTTGAGTAGTGACATGAACATTCTCAACATGATTTTTCATGGTCTCCTCTTCTTTCTGCATAGGAATTTCCTTGTCTATCTCATTAGGCTTCTTGATACCTTTTCCTTTATCTTTCTTCTTTTGCATAGGGGTTTCTTCTTTCTTCTCCACAGGCTTTACAATGCATTTACCTTTCTTCTTTTGTAGGATAGAGGCTTTTGGTAGGGAATGTTCTTCAACAACCTCTTTAGGAGTTGATGATATTGTGAAAGATTTCCTGAACTTGGTTCTGGCTGCTAGAGGAGATGGGGAGAAGTGTAGCTTCTTTCCTTTCTTTGTTGTAGTTTTAGTAGTAGAAGGAACTATTTCTAACTCCCGTGGAGGAGGGGGTGAAAAATCTCTCTATGGGGAATGACAAGGTTCCTCCGCAGTTCCTGTGAACTCCTTGATGACCTATGAATCTTGAACATGAACTATGCCCTTTCTCTTCTTCCCGGTACCTGCTTTAGAATCACTGGTGGATGATAAAGGTATTTCTTTTTGCGACCGAGGAGTGGCTGCTATATCCAACTTGAAGTGAGAAGCAATAATAAAATGTTCCCATGAGATATCTTTCTTACCCAGTTCTTCATAAACTAGCATTGTAATCAATCCAGAGTGAAAGTTGCTAGTATCCACATCCTTAGACTTGAATTGAATCATGTCTGACATCTTGCCTAAGCTCCTTAGAAAATAGTAGGGAATATTCATTTCAATTTTACCATTAAAATGCAATAGAAGCCTTATATGGTACTAGTATAATGTGTTGAACCTCCCTTCAGATGTAAAGTATCTCTGAATGGTCCTCAATATCTTGTCAAACTACTCAATTAGCTGATTCCTTGGCACACCTTTAGAAAAATCACCAACTTGATGTTCAGGCTTAAGGAAATCTTTGGCATAGGCTGCATTCAATGCCATGGATTTAAACCATTTCTCACCTGTGATAGGGATTCCTGTTGCAGCTGAAATAGAGGGATGAGTCACCTCAAATTCTAAATCCACTACCTTGGTCTTCCAACCATCAAAATGTAAGGAAAAATGCATTTTCACCTCAGGATGACCTCTTTGCATATTCTGGCAGAAAGAGAGGCATCCCACTCTTTTAAAAACTTCTCTTGCCATGGGCTTTGTCTCAAAAAGATGCATATCCACAGGTTCAGTTCTAACTACCTTACCCCCCTTATGTGAATTCTTCATCTGAGGAGTCTCCATAGTTTAGGATGAGATATTCTTGTGGCTATGAAGTGGTAATAACTAGGAAGACCTAAATTAAAGGTTCAAATGGAAAATGATGCACTTTTACAAGAACTTCCCTTAAACTAGATTGATTGCTAGTAAGCTAAAACTGGATATGGAAATCCCTCCCTTGGATTTGTGCAGGTGTGAATGCCTAGAAAATGAGAGGATACACTGTAATTGGCCTTTTAATCTGGGTAGAAAACGCCTGACTTAAGTGTCAGAGGAGACAGTGGAGAAACAATGTGGTTAAGAAACACCTCTAGGTAGCGCATTGCGTATGCAAGGGATAGAACTGCTTGGATACTGTGAGCTTAGTAGCTATGGTGAGCAGATGTATCATACTTTGACATGTAGGTAGTGAAATTTATAGGTTTGAAATGAGGGGAGACAGTGATAGAATGGTGTGAGGAAAGGTCTGCTTCAACTTATGCAAGCCCGATAATCCAAAACTCTGAGCGCTAACTCTCTTTGAAAATTATGTGTAGAGGAGGAAGCATGAAATACCTGTGGAATAAAATCTGTCTGATGCCTCAACGACATTTCAGGAAGAATTCACAAACATCCTGGGCTTCGAATCTACCTCAACATCAGATCTGGTAGCACCGCTGTCGACTAGTCAAAACTTGGAGTTTGCGTAGCGCAACAATCTTGAGTTTTTCAAAAATCACAAACCATTATCAGAGCTCGTAAATACAAGATCTTGAAGGCATATTTTAACCAACTCCTGGCGCTGAAAACAAGGAAGATGGAATCAGTGTTGTAATCATAAATTATGGTGGAATATGATGAACGAGAAAGGCGCTACAGAAACTCCTGATGAGTAGGAAGTGCTCCATTTCAAAAAATGATTGGACAGGTAAGAAAAGGACAACAAGGCAGGGCTATGAGGGCATGAGTGAGGAAAATGGTCTGTCAAATCAAGTTATTTGTGGAGTGAAACGATCCTAGTGAAAAATCATGAGGGGGATCAAAGTTAATTCATAAAAAAAATGATCCTAAGTCCAAATTCGAATGAGGATCAAAACATAAGTCATGACTCAACACTTTATTTATCAAGGAGGGTCCTAACAAACACAGTTTTTAAAAGGGGTGAAATTAAAAAATTAAAATCTAAGGATTAGGCAAAGATGAAAACAAACTAAAAAACCCAAGGCAACTTAGTGTGATAACATTGGCTTGACAGGGGATGGAATGCCCCCTGTGGGCTGCCAAGAATGAGTAGATTTAGTGCCTTAACCTAGGGCTATGGGGTCAGTTATTGAAAAATAAATAAAAGAAAGATGATATTTACAATGGCATGAAAATCCACTCAAGGCTCAAGCAAAGTACTTTTTCAGAAAATGCCCATTGATAGGGCCACCTAAAACTTCTTCATTCTCCATATTCTTTAACTTGAAAGTGTTATTAGAGAATACCTCAGATATTTTGAAGGGACAGATCCATAAAGATTCAAATTTATCATGCTTGCCTTTATATTGCTTTGGTGCATCCCACTTGAGAACCAGATCGCCTAGTTGAAAATCCTCTTTGTTCACTTTCTTGTTGAACACCTGCTTGATCTTCAGTTTATGATCATGTGCTTTATCTAAAATCTCCTCAAGAGTCTGTTGCACTTCAACCAACTGTTGAATCGTTTTGATCATATGATCCGGCTCCCCTTGGTAATCTTGGAAGATTTTTTCCACAGGTAAGGCAAGATGAGAAGGAAAAATGGACTCAACTCCATACACCAACTGGAAAGGAGAAACACCCAGGGACCTCTTTGTTGTCACTCTTTCAACCCACAAAGAAAAAATGAGTTTTGAGTCCCATGCCTTTGGTTGTCCTCTAATAACTTTTTAATGATATTTATAAGGCTTTTGTTAGAGGATTTTGCAAGCCCATTCCCTTGGGGGTAGTAAGGGGTAGAGTGAACGAATGTGATTCCAAAATTTTCATATAATTGAATCAATGGTTCAACCTTGAAAGATGAATCAGTATCAGTGAAAATTATGTCCGGACACCCAAACCTTGCCATAATGTCCTCAAGGAAAACAATGATCACTTTGTGGGAAGCATTCCTTATAGGGATATATTCTATCCACTTAGTGAAGTAATGTGTAGCAGTCAAGATCCATCTATGTTGACCACTGGAAGCGAGATGAATTTCCCCGATAAAATCTATGCCCCACTATTGAAAGGGTCCTGAAGCTGCCATAGGTTTTAATGGAAAAGACTTGAGCTGTTGCTTTCCATAGAATTTATGACATTTAACAAAGGCTCTGATCTTAACACAAACATCAATGAACAGAATAGGTCAGAAGTACCCAGCCCTGAGAATATTGTATTTCATGGTTCTCCAATAATGACGCCCCCCACATAAACTATAATGAAAATTAGACATAATTGTTTGGGCTTCTTGTGGGTCTAGGAACCTCAAAAGCACTCCCAGGATCTTTCCAATACAAGACTTGATCAATAAGGTAGTATTTAATTGATTTGAGTTTTAAGCCTCTCACCTTGTTCTTTTCCATACCATTTGGAGGCTATTAATTCTGTATAAAAATATAATGTCCTTGTACCAGCTACAATCTGCCAATGCAGGGGTGACTTGAGAACCTTTATCAGTCAATTCAGCCTGCTGATTTTCTGAACATGAGTTGATGAAATTTACCCCCAATGATGAGAATTTTGATTCAGCCAACAGCTTGGCTAAACCCTGGCCTTTAACCAATCTGTTAGGCTTAATTTCCAAATCAAATTCAAGGATTTTAGCAATCCACTTGCTCCTTTTTCCGTCTATATCAGGTTGAATAAGAATTTTCTTTATATCGGTTGATGGGACATAATCAATGACTCTTGAATGCAACACATAAACTCTGAAGGACTTGAGAGATTTAACCAATGCATAGGCTTGCTTATCCATGATGTCATATTTTAATTCAGCATCTCTCAATGCCCTGCTGAAAAAGGCAATGGGTTGATCTAAGCCTTCAACATTCTTCTGCAATAAAATAGCTACTACTGTATCAAAAGAATCGAAAGAAAAAATAAGAAAATCCTTGGAGTAGTCTGGGCTGATAATGACCGGGGCTTCAGTCAAATATTTCTTTATCTGATCAAAATAATTACGGGACTCAAAAGTCCATTTGATTCCATTATCTTTCCCCAACATGGTTGTGATATACTTAACCGACTCAACAAAATTTGACACAAACCTTCTCAAAAAATTAATTTTTCCCCGAAATGATTGAACCTCGTTTTTGGATCTAGGAAGTGACAATGTTTGTATAGCTTCAACCCTGAAACAATATGCCCCAATAAGTTTCCCTCCTTCATGGAAAACAATGCTTTTTTCGAATTCAAAGAGAGACTAAATTTTCTACATTTCAAGAAAACCTTTCTTAAATGATCACAATGTTCTTTATCAGATTGAGAGAACACTGTTATGTCATCTAAATAGATAAAAACAAACTTGTCCTTCTCTCCAATAAATTCTATGTCCATAGCTCATTGAAAGGTCATGCCTACGTTCATCAAACCAAACAAAATCTTGGCATACATGAATGTAGCCCAAGGAGTGGTAAAGGCCATCTTCTCTCCATCTTCTAGCAAAATAGAGACCTGATTGTAGCCAGAAAAACCATCAACCATGGACATCTTGGTTGTTCATGTCACCCTCTGTAATATGTGCTCCATCTTGGGCAAAGGGTAATTATCCTTTTTAGAGCTTCTGTTCAGATTCCAGAAATCAATGCAAAGTTTGATTTCTCCATTGTTTTTTGTCATTGGGACCAAATTGGCCACCAATTCATAATACCTCAAAGGAATGATAATTTTTTCATCTAAAAGTTTTTTTACCTCTTTCTCCATGACAGACAACAACATAGGATTGATTTTCCTCAACTATTGCCTGAATGGTTTGGTCTCTTCCTTTAATGGGATCTTGTGCTCTATAATGTTGGCGTCATAATTTCTGATATCTTCATAAGTACATGCGAATACATCAACAAATTCCTTTAACAACTTAGTATATTCTGCCCTCTTCTCTCTTGATAGGATTCTTGACAAATTGACATATTTTGGATCCTTTTCTCTGCCCATATTGCACTCAGTTATGTCAGCATCATCAGTGGACACTTTCCCCTTCACTATCACATCATTTCCGTCAAATAATATTTCCAAAGGAACTAGTCCTTTTGGAATGTGATTGCTAGGTAGCTACACAATATGATGATTAACAATTTTATTAAGGAAAACATCACAATGAGGATTAATTTCAGAATCATGATCCTGATCAATGTGTAATGCAAAAAATTCATCAACAATCTTGAGGAATTTTTTAAGTTCTAGATTATCTTCCAACACCTTCCAATATTTTACATTGTCCGGTATAGAAGTCATGTACTTGAATTCTACATAATACTTGAGTTTAGGTGGTATGGGGATTCTGAAATTTCTTGTTGATACATCCAAATAATCAACCATGGTATTCTCTTCTCTAGGAATAAATGAAATGTTAAAAGCTGAGAAAAAACTGTCCACCAAGTCCCACACTTCATTCCTGTAAGATCTAAGCCTAGGGTGCTTTGTTTGATAAATATTTTTAATTCGATGGACTATTAATTCAGCATCCCCAAATATTGATAGCTATTCTATCCCCATGTATTTAGCAACCCTCTGTCCTAAGACAAGAGCTTCATACTCTGCCACATTATTAGTAGGTTCAAATTCCAGTTTATATGAAAAAGATATAGTCTCTTGAGCTGGTGAGATAAAGACCACTCCAACACCAACACCTTCCTTAGAAGAGGCTCTATCAAAGAACATCTTCCAAAAATAGGTGGTTAGAGGAGACTCCTCACAAAAGGTAACATACTATTTTCTGATTTCAAGAGGATTTTCAGAAGTTCCAGTGAACTGGAAAATGCTAGATCCCAAATTGGTATCAAAAGAAAAAATAGGATGATTTGTGGAGTTTGCTTCATCACTAATGATTTAAGACAATTGATATTCCCTGTAAAGTCTTCTATGCTCTCCCCCCAAAATGGGAATAGTAGCATATGAGAGATCCATATGCAAGGTTCCCCCAAGTATTTTTATCCAAGACCTTGACAAGAGCATTCTGAACTTGGGGGGAACATCAACCACCACGATATCCATGACTACGCTTTTCATGGGAAGCTGAAATAGTGTCACAACCAAATCCTTAATGACTCCAAGACACTTCACTTTCCTGGAGTCAAAAGAATATAAGTCATGGTAAGTCTTTGTGATTTCTAACCCAAGTTCATCCATAACAGTTTTTGGCATGAGATTGTGGTATGCCCCTGAATCCATCAAACAATTATGCAACACCTTATCATGAATATTCAGTGATGTATAGAAAGGAGGGGATGAATCATCTCTATCTTCTATCAATGTACCTAAGATCACTACAGGTTTTTCATGTTGCCAATTTACTAAATCAGTGGTACTTGGAGAGGCTTCAGGCTCTAACATTTTGGAGAGATATTTTTTAAATTATTCATTTTTTATCAATTCGAAAAAAGGTATGAGGATATTTATTTTTTAGATCTCATTCTCAAAGCTGAAGGAAGAAGAAGAATTCAGGATATCTTTGGTTTTAGGAGTAGGATTTCTGACCAGAACTTGTGGACTTTGAGTATCTTTTTCCTTACTACTAACTATCACAACCTTAGCAGAATTTTCTTTTTGGGCAGGCTGATTAGGAGCATCAGTTTTTTCTTCATTCTTCTTGGATCTCAGATTATATCTATTAGTACTTTCTTTTTCTTTTTCTCCCTTACTTAATTAATTTATTTGGATATCCATCAAGGATTGCGCATAAGCAGATTGAGTCAAGTGAGGGGATGGGGATGTGTCACCTAAGCAATGAACCTCAAGATCTGCTTCTTCCTCCTCTCCTTCTTCATCATCGACCAGGTTGTTCTGTAAAGGAGTTTGTACCCTTTGATCATATCTCTCTCTATTTATAGGATCTCTGGGAAGGATTTGGGGAGCATTATTTGGTCTCCTGATTTTACCTCTGTTATTAGTATTTTGAGTATTTCTGTAGGTCTGTTTTCCTTCTAGTTTTAACTTCTCTATATCAGTATAAAGAGATTTTACTAATTTAGTGATCTCATCTATTTGAGGATGAACAATATGGGAATCATGGGTTGAGGCTTCAGTTCTTCTTTTTCTCCTATCCCTATCATATTTCCCTCCGATTTTATCAGATGCCATTATGTTGGATTCCACCTCCAAGGCTGCATCTTGCATATGAACTAAGGAGGCTGATCTTCTTTCTCTCAGTAGAAGGTAAAACTCGGGGTCAAAGGAACTGACATAAGTGTTTTTTGCAAAAGTTTCGGTGGGTTTTATCTCATCAGGAATCTTATTGTACATTTTGTTAAATCTTTTAGAAAAGTAAGAGACTGACTCTCCTTCTTTTCTTTTTAGGGATCCAAATTCAGTGATGTAGTACAAAAAGTCCTTTTTGTCCCCCTAGTTCCTCAAGAAGGCCTTGTCTAATGCTTCAATTCCAGTAATGTATCCAGGGGCCAAACCCCTAAACCACTTCCTAGCCTCACCAAAAAGGCTTTGGATGAACACCCTCATCCAAACATCCTCATTTTCAATGTTTTGATTATCTACATAGTTGTAGAAAGAAACAAGATGTTACTCAAAGGTTATATCTTCTTCTCCTGTAAACTTGGGCATGTATTTCAAATCATATATAGGAGGGAGAGAATTCACTGGTCGGGGTAAGACAAGAGGAGCATATCTTGAAGCCACTATGGCATCCATCCTATTTGCAAGGGGGTTAACAACTACCATTTTGTTTTGAAATCTTGGTGAACAAGGAGGAGAAGGGGACTTGACTGTGTGAAGATTAGGAGAAGAAGGAAAGTATGAATGGGGGATTTCAGTTTTCACAGTAGAAGGCTGATTCTTGAAAGAAGATGGTAAAGACTATAAAGGGGACGAATTTTCCACTTCTTTGGAAGAAACAATTTTAACAGGAGGTGGGGTAGCAAAGCCTAAAGTAGGGAAATATTCAAAACCATCAAGACTGAAACACTTTTCAATGTCAGGGGAAGAAAGATTGTCAATGCTTTCTTCTTTCAAATCAGTTTTAAATGAGGAGTATTCGATAAGAAACTCTTCAAAATCAAGTTTCTTAGATACTTCAGTGGAAGGTAAAGAAAGCTTACTTAATATAACAACTGGAGTATCAAGAGTGAAATCAAGAAACTAACCAAAAGCACTTGTAGCAGGAGCAATTTTTTTTTTTGGGGAATCTTTTCCCTTCTTGATCATTTTCTCTGGGTTAGCCTCAGATGGAACCAAAGGTAGTTATGGATTTGATCTCGTATGTTTACCTTTAGGTGCCAACATTGAAACAATGGAGTCTCCAGGTGGAAGATGCAATCTTCAAGATAACTAGTTCTAATGCACCATTAGAACTAGTAAGATGTGTCATTTAATCCCAGGGAAAAGTCTTCAAATCGTTCCTCGACAACGGTGCCAAGAATGTTAGCACTAGGAATCACCTTCAGATTGCATGGAAGGCAAGCCCAATACCCATTAGGTTATATGTGAATGTAAAAGAGTTTTGAGGGTTCAAATGGCTAATACTCAAGATGATAATGTTCCAACTCATAAATCAGGGCTAGCATGCATGAGTAATCAAGGTCTTGGCTAACTTCAATCAATAATTGGGAGTAATTATGAACAGAGGGAAGAATTAAGTGAGATGAATATAGGGGTTGCTGTAAACATCAAGTTTGCAAACAACCTAAGGAAGAAAGACTCTTAACACAAGATCTTCTTGAGTTAAGAACTTAAGGACACTAAAGAAACATCATGATAATATAATAATCAAACATACATCATAATATCACCACAACCATTCATGTGAATTATTCAAAGAATGAACACTTTAGCATCATAAGAAAATAAGATGGAAAGAGAACCTGATTTCTATTAACCAAGATGTCTCAAATCAAGTACATAACTAGTTCACAATAACTTCATCAAAATATTATAGTATAAGGGAGCCTTGCTCAACCATTGGAACCTACTAAATAATTTCATCTATCTATTTATAACAAAAAGGGAGGCAATAGCTGGAGGTGCAAGCCTCCTTCCCATGAGAATATCTAAGAAATTATTCCATCTAACAACTTGACTAACAACCTATGATATAAAATGGGAAAGTGTTGGTGAATAATTCAACCAATATTCGAGCTAACTTGATCCCCCTTGTGTGCACAAATCCTTGTTTTCCATGTGTCCTTCAGGGGCATGTGGCTCTCATCATGCTGCCAGCTATTCTTTTTTCAATTCTCTCCATCATCAACTATCCAAAAAGTTGTTAGCTCAACCCTCCTGTATTCCTGGTATCTGTTGGTAGCATCTTTGGGTAGCACTCTCAGTAGTGCACTTTGTAATGCCTTCACCAAATTTCATGAGATTATGTAGCGAAACCTCAAAACTAGACAAGTAGAAAAGGTAGCACCAAACCTTCCTATTCTCTATGAAAACTTCAGTCTCTACAATATTTTAGGTAGAGAATTTTGGTAGCGCCATTCTGGTGCGTCTCTGTGCAAATTCCATCCCTGCCAGAAATTCGGTAGCGAATTTAGGTAGTGCCTGACTGTGTGTTCTGACAAACTTTAGGTAGAGCCATCAAAATACAAAACACCTTCACTTGGACATGTGTTGAACGAGTAGAAACATTGAGTAGTAGAAACACCATTATCTTTAGGCGATTCGACAACATTGTAGGTAGAAAACCGGTGGAACATCAAAAATAGAGTATTCTATAGCGCCATAGCACTACAAAATGTCTGCACTATTACTACCGAAGGAGTTAATTCTTCATAAAAATCCCAAAACTCTGAACAATAGGCACTTAGAAGCCTGTATAGGTGGCAGAGGTGGTGTTTCAACAACAATTTATCCTCACAAAAAGGGATCCTCTTCAAATATGGGGCTCACCTTTCACCAGCTACTTCATTAACCTGACACTTAACCTGACACTCTTTCTTGGAGAAGGAGGATCCTCATTTGGCACAACAAGATTATTCCTTTTTGCAGTGATAGGCTTCTTCAATGGATCTATTCTCTCCTTGGTTTCTAGTGTCTCCTTTTCAATAACAACTTCAACCAATACCTGCAAGTTCCTTTGAGCCACTTTATCTTGAAATTGTTGAAACTCTGCTTTGAGCTTCCTGTTCTGAGACTGAAAGCCTCTATTCTTCTTGTAAATGTTTTTGAGCTACCTATGGAGATGCTGGGCATTTCTTGATGCAAACCTTTCTAGGTCAAGAGTGTGGATGTAGCCATCCATGAGTTCTTTCATATTAACCCTTCAAGACATGGCTTGTGCTTTCAACTGAGCCACCTCCTTCCTAGCATCCCTAATTTTCCTGATTAATCTTTTCAATGTCTGGCTATCAGGTGGAGTAGTGACATGAACAATCTCAATAGGATTTTTCATGGTCTCCTCTTCCTACTGCATAGGAATTTCCTCGTCTATCTCATCAAGATTCTTGATACCTTTTCCTTTATCTTTCTTCTTTTTCACAGGGGTTTCTTCTTTCTTCTCCACAGGCTCTACAATTCCTTTACCTTTCTTCTTTTGTAGGATAGAGGCTTTTGGTAGGGACTGTTCTTCAACAACCTCTTTAGGAGTTGATGATCTTGTGAAATTTTTCTTGACCTTGGTTCTGGATGTTGGAGGAGATGAGGTGTAGCTTCTTCCTTTTCTTTATTCCAGTTTTAGTAGTAGAAGGAACTTCTTCTAACTTCGGTGGAGGAGGGCGTGAAAAATCTCTCTGTGGGGAATGACAAGATTACTCCTCAGTTCTTGTGACCTCCTAGATGACCTCTGAATATTGAACAGGAACTCTTCCCTTTCTCTTCTTGTTGGTACTTTCTTTAGCAACACTGGTGGATGATAAAGGGATTTCTTTCTGCGACTGAGGAGTGGTTTCTATATCCAACTTGAAGTGAGAAGCAATAACAAAATGTTCCCATGAGATATCTTTCTTACCTAGTTCTTCATAAACTATCATTCTAATCAATCCAGAGTGAAATATGCTAGTATACACATCCTTATCCTTGGATTCAATCACGTCTGACATATTTCCTATGCTCCTTAGAAAATAGTAGGGAATATTCATTTCAATTTTACCAGTAAAATGCAGCAGAAGCCTTATATGGTACTGGTATAATGTGTTGAACCTCCCTTCACATGTAAAGTATCTCTGAATGATCTTCAATATCTTGTCAAATTGCTCAATCAGTTGGTTCCTTGGCACACCTTTAGACAAATCACCAGCTTTATGTTTAGGCTTAAGGAAATATTTGGCATAGGCTACATTCAAAGCCATGGATTTAAACCATTTCTCACCTGTGATAGGGATTCATGTTGTAGCTGAAATAGAGGCCTCAGTCACCTCAAATTCTAAATCCCCTACCTTGGTATCCTGGCCATCAAAATGTAACGCAAACTTCTTTGTCACCTCAGGATGACCTCTTTTCATATTCTGGCAGAAAGAGAGGCATCCCACTCTTTGAAAAACTTATCTTGCCATGGGCTCTGTCTAAAAAATATGCATATCCATAGGTTCAGTTCTAACTACCTTACCCCCCTTGTGTGACTTATTCATATGAGGAGTCTCCATAGTTTAGGATGAGAGTTTATTATGGCCATGAAGTGGTAATAACCAAGAGGACCTAAATTCAAGGTTCAAATGGAAAATGTTGCACTTTTACAAGAACTTCCCTTAAACTAGACCGATTGCTAGTAAGCTAAAACTGGCTGTAGAAATCCCTCCCTTGGATTTGTGCAAGTGTGAACACCTAGAAAATGAGAGTATACCCTGTAATTGGCCTTTGCAACTGGGTAGAAAATGCTTAACTTAAGTGTCATAGAAGGTAGGGGAGAACCAATGTGGTTAAGAAATGCCTCTAGGTAGTGCAATGCATATGCAAAGGATAGAACTGCTTGGATGTTGTGAGTGTAGTAGCTATGGTGGGTGGATGTGTCAAAATTTGACATGCAGGTAGTGAAATTTATAGGTTTGAAAGGAGGGGAGACAAGGATAGAATGGTGTGAGGAAAGGTCTCCTTCAACTTATGCAAGCTCGATAATCCAAAACTCTGAGCACTAACTCTCTTTGAAAATTATGCGCAGAGGAGGAAACATGAAATACCTATGGAATAAAATTTGTCTGAAGCCTCAACAAGATTTTAGGAAGAAGTCACAAACATCCCAACCTTCGAATCTAGCTCAGGATTGCATCTGGTAGCACTGTTGTTGAATGGTCAAAACTAGGAGTTTGCGCAACGCAACAATCTTGAGTTTTCAAAAATCTCAAATCATTATCAGAGCTCATAAATACGAGATATTGAAGGCATATTTTAACTAAGGAAGATGACATTAGCATTGTAATCATAAATTATGGTAGAATATGATGAACGAGAAAGGTTCTACAGAAACTCCTAATGAGTGGGCAACACTCCATTTCAAAAAATGATTGGATAGGTAAGAAAAGGACAACAAGGCAGGGCTATGAGGGCATGAGTGAGGAAAATGATATGTCAAATCAAGCTATTCATGGAGTGAATTGATGCTAGTGACAAGTCATGAGGGGGATCAAAGTTAAGTAATGAAAAAAAATGATCCTAAGTCCAAATTCGAATGAGGATCAAAACATAAGTCATGAATCGACACTTTATTTATCAAGGGGGTCCTAACAAACACATTTTTTAAAAGGGATGAAATTAAAAAATTAAAATAGAAGGCTTAGGAAAAGATGAAAACAAACTAAAAAACCCAAGGCCAATTAGTGTGATAACAACACCAACAAAGATCACGGAGTCTGGCATAGTAGAGGAAATGATTTCATAGTTAGTATATCTAGAGGAATACCAATTCGTCATAGGATTTCATGAGCGAGTCCAGGAATCACACAAAAGAGACATGGCATGATAGACATATTAAACAAAAGAAGTTCGAAATGGGAGAGTTAGTTTTACTTTATGACAATAAAATTTTACAACACCCTAGAAAGTTCCATATGCATTGGTTAGGTCCGTGTGTGATAAGATATATGATATAGGTAGGTGTTGTTCAATTGGAGAAATTGAATGGGGAAATCATGGAAGGACTAGTCAACAATAGTTGGTTGAAACTGTATAGGGATAGTCGTTCTTCCATGGACTAGCCTAATTGAAAAGTATGTGTACCATAGTATCTGTAGTATATTATATCTATTATAGAAAAATAAAATAAAAGCATAACAAAAAACAATAAAATATTTTGAGGCAAGACACAATAAACATTTGAAGATACATGGGGCTTGAAGTTTTGAATCGGGCATTGTTCAAAGATTCAAATTAGCAGAGAAAGGGTTGAACAAGAAAATGTCATGGAAAGAAAGAGGAGGGTGTGTAGGAAGGAGAAATGAATTACACAGAGAAAGTAGAACTGAATTGCGCACAAAAAGAGCCAGGACAAAGACCTGTTTGGTTGATGAGAAAGCCATTAAGAGAAAACATGATGGGGAGATGGTGGAAATGCATAGTAATAAATGAAAAGAAGTGGCAATATTTTGACATGCTGGAAAATATAGACCACAATTTACTGGAAAATATGAGATTAATGCATGATCCGGACGAGAATTCAATATGAATAAAATTGGATGGGAATGAGAATTTTGGTGTGAAGAGGAAGATAATAGTTGGAAACATTCTATAAAAGAAGACAAGGGGCGTCGAGAAAGGGTTATTTTTTTGTGGACATTCGAAGAGAACAGAAAGCTATAAAAGATATGAGTGAGTTGTAGACAAATCCAAGTTGCATAAATTCATGGCACCACCAAAGGCAAGAGCATCCACATCACAGACGAAGAAACCATGCACTAAGCAGACATCAATACCATTACAAGAAGAATCCCAAAGAGCAGAGGCGTCGGATCCAATCAACTTTCCAAGGAATTATGTGGCACCAAGGAAGCCAACAAAAAATCAAGTTAGACTACCCAAGGAGCTAAAGTATGACCTTGTTACACTGGTGATTCCACATGGGGTCACTGTTGAGGGAGATATGTTGGGTGTAGTACGAACCCTAAGGTTTTCAGACCATGACCTTGCATATCTAAAGAAGTTTCCAAAGTTAGCAAAACAAAATTAATTATGCACATAAATGAGCCCAAAATCATTGGTACTCACAGTCGATTCGCAGGAGTGGGAAACAAAACTGTAATGAATAGACATATTGAACATGTTCGAGATCCCACATTTTGGCAAAAGTGAATAAATCAAAATCTATTTCAATTTATTGTTTAGTTGCGTCCATGGAGGCTTCATATGGTTGGACAAGGAATTATAAATTGACACCCAACTTATTGCATGGATTACAAGATTTCCATTAGTAGGGGAAGATCCGCTACACTTGTTCACAGATAAGAATCACGAGAAATCATTAGCAGAAAGGATGAAGGAAAAATATGGCACGCATAGAGGAGTGCACAGATGGGATGTAGAAAGCATCAATGATGATTCTTTCAGGTTTATGAAATAGGTGAGGGATTTCAAGTTACTAAGGAAATGTCTCAGAGATCAAGTGTTAGGAAGAGTAATAGCAACAACAGAGAAATGCGCAACAGGACTGCCGATGAACTGGGCAACATTTTTGGTGAACTAGTTTGTAATCAATTACAGAGAAGCGCAAGAGAAAGGAATGGATCTCCATTATAAATGGTTATTAATCTTGATTTAATTAGTTGCTTGGAGGGAGCCGAAAGAAACCTAGTTCCTAAAAGGTATGCTACAACCATTATTGGAAGAAATATATGTTTCTTTGTGGCATACTACACACAAGTGTTGGCATATTTACAGACATAACATGATTGTCATTGATGGAAAGAACAACAATGGTATGTTACAACCAGAACAACAGGGTTACAGTTGGGAGTACGCTTGTCATTTAATGGAAAACAGGTTCGGAAGACATCATAAGTCTAGCTAGGAGGAGCGTGCAGATGGAGGACAAATCTCGGGTGTTATATCTGAGCACGGAGACCAACCGTCATTGGATCCAGGAGAACCTAAACTATATTTAAAGTGCAAGGTGAAGCAGGCTTACAAAATCCCGAAAGCAGGAGAAATGTCCATATTCGAGCAGGACACGTGGCTACAGATCAACATTTCGCTGACTGAAAGGTCAAAGGAAGGAGGGTCCTAACCTTCCAACTCATGATACACAAAATTTTGAAAAGATCTGAGTCGTTGGATCGAGGACTAAAATGGGCTGTCAGATCCAGGAGGTAGATAATGACAACCTACATTAGCAAGGACAAGTGGCACAATCATACAAGGACAAGTGTCAAGTTGATTCGACATCTCAGGCCACTGGAAATCACAAATCTGAGTGAGACATGGAAGCCACTCGGATCATGACACACCATTGAGTGACGCAAGAATGATGTCACTCTGAGAGTTTTTCTTCATGATTTTTAGCTTCATCACTCCCCAGAAGTTTCCAAGGATGGATTCCCAAGGTGGAGGATAGTCATTGGATTAACAAGAAATATCAACCGTTGATCTGATATGGATCCATTTCAGTGTTTCACAGTTTGCGAATTCCAGAGCAAGGAGTTGCCAGAACTCGCAATATGGAAGGTCGTGACATGATCCTGGCCGTTGGAGCCAGAGGACACATGGTGATCAATTGGGATTTTGCTGACTCACAAATCAGGAAAGTCAAAGGCAGTGTTGAGGGAACTCACGATATGCGAGGTCGTGACATGATCACAGTCCATGGATCACAGAAAGTTGTTGACCGTTGATCTGGAGAGCGAAGCGCTCATTTGATTGGCGAGTGGTAATATCTCATGGTCACATCATTGAGAGTTGGAGAGTAGAGATAGAGAAACCAAGATCCATTTCAGAGTTCATGACATGGAGAGTCGAGACGACTCACGGGAGAATCCCTAAAGTGTGAAATCGTGAAGCACCCTCGTGCTTGACCCATGGTCACCGTCAGTGGTCATGTGAGTGTAAGGAGCTAGCATAGATAGGCTTCATTTCGAGTACCAAGAGTTGGAGGAGTAAAGGGACTCACGGGAGAATCCCCGAAGTGTGAAATCGCAAAATGATTTTTCGAATGGGGCTGTGGTCATAGCGAGTGGTTATATTAGCAGAATATTGGGGAAGGAGCTAGCAATGCTAGACTCCATTTTCAGAGTTTCACGAGTGGAGCGAGGCAACTCACAGTTGGATATCCCAAAACATGAAATCACAAAAAGCTTTCTGAATAGGCGTTTGGTCACCACCTGAGGCCACATGTGAAAGGAAAGGGCTTAGCCAGAAAGGAAAAAATGCCCACCGTGAATTTTTCCTTAGGAAGAAAGAAGGTGTGAAATGCAGGAATGCGCAGAGATTTTCTCAGTAACTGCTAGAAGGACATGACTGTGACTACCAAAGGAATCGAAGAGTCTCCAGGTAAGTCCCAGTGGAGCATAGACTCATTATAGAGGAGACTGACATGAGTAAAAGTATCTAAGTCTGTTACAACCAGTGAAGCCAAAGAATTTGAGTACAATGACCAGTGATGATGAACACAGTGAAGTGTAGGTAGGGGGATAGCGCAAGAAGCATGCAGAGGGTGCATAAAGACTATAAAAAATGTAGAATCGAGAAGATATGTGTTGCTATTTTTTAGAGTGATTTATGGAGGTAGAAGCATTTAGTTGGAAGGAGAAAAAGCGCAGTAGAAGAAAGGAACAAAGATGCATATATGAGACAGTAAAAGAAGGATTATAAGCACAGGCAAAGATCAAGTAGAAGATCAAAAAGATCAAGAGGATGCGAGTAGAGAGACATTGATGCAGACAGAGAAGAGCAATGTAGCAGAAACGTGATGAGACTAGTAAGTCGTTGATAACTATTGAATCACTGTATTAAATTCATAGAAAGAAAAGATTTTTATTTCAGGGTGGTAGAGAGGTGTCAGGGAGGACTGTTGTCCTCAGAGTTTTAAGTGGGTTCTTGAACACAGGGAGTTGTAGCTTCCATATAGATTCATCCAGAAAAACCAGGGTGGTAGGGAGGTGCAAGGGAGAACAAGTGTTCTCTATCATATAGGTTGGAGCCTGTGTGGCTGGAAGTTGGTGCTTCCATCCAGTTGGTGCTAGGAAACTCAGGGAGTTGGCGCTTCCTTCTAGTGGGTGCTAGAGAAACTAGAGAGTAGGTTCTCTCAGCAAGTTGCATCTTGCAAAATAGAGGTTGTAGCCTCAAGAGGAGTTGGAGATCCCAAGAATGATAATGTACATAATATGAAGATTACTTATCATATAAAGAAGAAGATGGTTTTACCCTTTATGGGTTTCCTCAAGGAATATCTATCTCTATGTATTTCATGTGTGTGATTGATGCTGAATATTCTATCACTCACTTCCCTACATTATTGTGATGGTCATTAAGTGCTCTGTAAATATTTTAAAGTAAGCATAATTGTTTAAGCACAGTAACAACTGATTCACCCCCCCCCCCTCTTAGTTTTCCAACAACAAGAAAAAGTAAATGGAT
>ML831752.1:77884-89614 GCA_009831015.1 Picea engelmannii | reverse complement strand
TATCACCCAATCATTCGAAATGCCAATACCACTACCATCCATATAATGGAAGCATTATAGAAAGACTTTACATACTTCCTAATCCAGTCTTCAAAACTATCAAGTGCCACAAATTTTTGAATAACTTGTCTCCAAAGGCCCTGACCTATGATCAATGTCCACCCACATTTTGCAGCCAAAACTTTTGCAAATTGATGTATATTCTTAAGTCCCCATCCATCATATTCTTTAGAAATCACAATTTTCTGCCATTTTACCAACACCATATCATTCTTTTCCTTGTAACCAAACCAGAGAAATATAAATCTTATCCTCCTCCTCTCAAGAATGTCTTTTGAAATGAAAGCTAATGGCATCCATAATATCGGAATGGATTCTAAGACCAAGTTAGCCAGAATAAACCTTTCCCCTTTTGATAATCATTTATTACACCATAATGTGAGTCTTTTCTCCACCTTTTCCATAAGCCAATCCTAGTCTCTTTTAACCTATTTATTTGACTTTATATGAAACCTAAGATACTTTAATCCATTTTGGAGATATATTTGTTGAAAGGGGAACAACTAAAAAATAATTCTGGCATTATCTTCATCAACCCTTAAAAATGAAACTTTTAACTTTCCCACATTGATTTCCATTCCTATTGCAATATTGAATAAATCTAAATCTCCTTCAATTTATAAACACATCTTCTTCAACCATCCCAAAAGAGTAAAATGTCATCCACAAATAATAGATTAGAAGGATATAAAGAACCTCCAATTTTTATCCCTTTTGAAAGAGCCTAATCTTTTTGCTTCCAATAAATCCCTGCCCAACCCTTTATCCACAACGAGGAACAATAGATGTGACAAGGGCACCCCTATCTCAAACCCCTACCAATTCTAGAAAAATTTGATGTTGAACCATTAATCAAAACTGAAAAAGACACCGAGGAAACATAACTCATCTCCCAATTTACAAAATGAACATTGAAGCTCAAGTGAATGAACCCCATCCTTAAATATAAACAACTAACCCTATTGTTATCCTTCTACAACTCTAGTTTAACAACCATAGCTTTTAAAATTTTGTCTTTATAGAATGAAGACCCTCTTGTGCCACACATATAATTTCATGAATATGTATGTCTAATAAGAAACCAAACTATGGAAACATATAACTAATATGCCACTCTCATAGCTATGATATTTTCCATACTCTTATAGATAAAATTATACAAAAAATAGGATTGAATTAATAAAAAAATAAAGGAGTCATCAAATCTAGGGATTAGGGATATAAAAGTAGCATTGGAAGTGACAAGCATCTTCCCAGATCTCTTGGATTCTTCAACAAACCTTAATTATTCCTCCTTAATAGTCTAAAAATCCATAAGAAAAACTCCACAAGTCAGACATCATGCCCTAGGATTTTGTCATTTTGAAATGAATGAAGCATTGTTTGTAACTCCTCTTTTGAGATTTCCTCTAGTAATCTTACATTATCTTCATCATTTACACATCTGGGAAAAAAAGTAATCACTCTAACCACTTCTGCTATAGTAACCATGCTCTCAGTCTTACAAATCTCATTAAAATGATCTACACCTACTATTGCAATTTACTAAAACCAGGAGGCCATAGACCCACCATTCATATGTATCTTCCATATGGTATTTAACATTCTTCCTATGGATTGCATACTAGTGAAAATATTGTGTTTTCATCACCTTTTTCTAACCAAAAGTCTCTACTTTTTAGTCTCCAAGCTACTTATTTATCTAAAATAATCTTTCTTTTCCTTTGCTCCATATTGTGAACCTTGCACTTATACTCCTCATTACACTATCTAGACATCTCTTAGTTACATAGGGATTCTAGGTCTTCTCTAAAGTAACAATCTTATGCTCATCCCTTACTTTTGTCATATGAGCTCAGTTCAAAACTTTTTGCCTGATATTCTTTAAATTTTCCTTGAACTGTAAAGTAGTTAATATGTTGGAGGACCCATCATATGGAACCCACTTTTTTTAACCATTATAACAAAATATTCCTCCTCTAACTATTTTGAATTAAATTTAAACAAACTTGGAGGTTTTCTCCTTGATGATGCCATTTCAGTGAAAATAGGGAAGTATTTTGACACCCCCTTTTTCCAACCCATTGCCTTACCCTCATCTTGTCATTTATTATATCTTTTGATCACAAAAGGAATCTATCCAATCTCTTTGCAATTCTATCATCTTCGACCCTCTTGTTCCTCCAAGTAGGTCTTAACTTAATAGTCTCAATATCATAAAGACCCACCTCCTTAAATGTCCTCAAGAAAAACTCAAAAAAAGGATCAACTTGAGCAGTGGAACCCCAAATTCTAGTTTTTCCAATGGTAAAATTAAGGTCCCCCATAATGATATTCTCATGTGTAATAAATTCCATACCAAAACAATTATCCTAAGAATTGAAACTCTTGGCATAAGGGCCATAAATGTTCAGAACTATGACCTCTTTATCCAAATCCTAGAAACAAAAAAACTACTCTTGATCCTAAATTAGAAGGCCAAAAAATAGAATAGGCTAAAACCCTAGCCCTCCATTAAGTTATTGAACCACTTGATTGCCCCCTAACATTTAATAGATAAATTCCTAACCCCCAAACAATTTCCCCAATTCAAAAACAAATTTACCTCCTTCACCCAAGGATTCTTGAAGTAACATAATATCAAGGTTTTGAGATTCAACAAGTCTCTTTAGGGATAGTGTTTCAATGAGGTTGCCCAGACCTCTACAATTGAAAGAAAGGAAAATCATGAGGCACCCCCTATCGGGGCATTATTAACTCTAAGATCCCCCAAACTTGAATATTGTTTTCCTATGAAAACTTTGTAAAGAGACTTCTCTTGAGCATTGCAAAAATTTGATCTTCTGCCTCTTTTGAGCCCCCTTTTCCGTTTCCCTTCAAAACATCCCAATCCTCCTTCCACCCCCACTTCTACATAAAATGTAGCCTCTTTCCTAGACCTTATATTAAATTTATTACCTTCCACAATAGATCCCTTCTTGATTTGATTAGAAACATCATAATTCTCTTCACTTTGATTCAAACCCAAAGGAAGATCCTTCAATAGAACAAACCCCCCCTCAATGGGGTCTATAATACCCTTCTCAAACTAAAATACCCCACCAAAACCACTCAAAGACAAAGACATATCCTTGCAATTATCCCCAAATAAATTTACAATACCAACTTCTTTAGAAACAAAAGTAGGATACTGCAAAGTTAAATGGGCTAAGTCTTTAACGGATTTACCTATTTCCAATTGGCACAACTTCTTGTCATGTTGAGAATCGATTATTGGCAGATCACTCAGGGGATATTAACGAAATCCCTCTAGAGTTACCATCACATAATTTTCAACCTTTTCAATGACCTTCTCACTATATGTATACTCCAATATAGGCATCTCCTTTTGAATCTCCAACCCTTCAGACATCTAAATGGATTTGTTAGGATTTCACTCTGCATATTCTATTTGATCTCTCTCCCACTGACCATCCGACTCTTTCAAATACATATCTTATTTCTGAATGGTGATTCAGAATCTTGAGCTATGTGGCCCTATCTATGACATATAATGCACCTAAATGGCACCCCTAAGTAGTCTAAAGGCTATGAAAAAGTATGATTTTTTGTATACAAAGACATATCCATTGCATTACCCTCTCTTAAGTCAAATCCAACCAAAATACAAGCAACATACATGATACCTATATCCAAGAACCTCATGTCCACTTCTAAGAATGTAACCAATGCATTACCAATTGCATTAAAAACCTCCAACAACCAAAAATCTAATGGAAGACCAGGGCACTTCATCCAAACAAGAGTAATATCATACCTTTCAAAGTGAGAGTCAAATAATATAACCCATTGTTTGAGCACAAGTAGAATTGAGTCCCATTTCCAATGATGGGCCAAAGCCTTCCTCAAATCCTCCTAGTATATAAAAAGAAACCCCAACCAACCTCTACATAAAATGAAGAATTTAGAGATGTATCATAACTGAGGAGCCCATTCATACCTAAACCATACCCTCTAAGATCACGCTCCCACCTTTTGACCATGGAATCCATCAATGAGAGCTTAGAAAACCATCTCAATCAATTAATGCATTAAAATATCTTCACATAGGATTAATTTGATTGGGGATCTCTTTTGCTTTATGCACTTCTTCCATTTTCTTCTATTCATTTCCTTGTCACTACCACCACCATCCACCTTCAACCCTAGATTGGATTCATCTTTACCAATATCACCACACTTCAATAGAGCCTCCACCCTATCCTTATCTACCAAGATTTTATTAACCTTCACCACATCATCCCTTCTTTCCTCTAGCTCGGTAGTCTTCATATTGTGATTTCCTAGATCCACTGAGTCTAGGACTACATCCTTTTACGTTGTAGGAATCTTGTTAATCTATTTTAAACCATTGGATGCAAGACCCACCTTTGTGTAATTTAAGTCCAACCTATCCTATACTACTTCACATGAGGTTCCAATATACAATCATTCTGGTAATGCACAGAAAAGAAAATCACAGTTTTAAAGGGATGCAGGTTACCTCAGTTTCACTTCCCTTTGAATTTGAGGATTGAGGCTTGTCCATGGTAGCCCTCCTCATCCTTCCTTTGATATTTTGACCCATCGACTTCTTTAAACAAATTGAATTACTTCAAGCAACAACCACAACAAATGTCCATTCAAAAAAGATGTTGAAGCTTGGATTTATCTCAATGGAAAAGCCAAGATTGAACATATAATTCAAAATATGCACTTTTCCTTACCAAAAACTTTCTTAAAGAGAACTAACAACTAGTTATTGTTATATGCAGGGCATATATTAAACATTACAAGCTCATAAGTGTTGAATCAATTCTTTAGAAGATGTATATTATCAATGTGATCCAATCTACGAAAAGGAATGGATGAAAATAATGGTTCAAGGGTTTTTTCATTTCAACCCTTGGATCATATCAACAACCATGATCTAATTTCAAAATTTGAGAAACCAAACCCACTTTGCTAATGTTCAAGCATTGCATCTTTGCCAATATTATGGCATTGGAATGCATTAATTGGTTGAAAGGTTGGAGAGTGGTGCTTCGCGTGTGCAAGGACTACCATAGCATCCATTTTCAAATGGAAATTATATCGTGTGTGTATGAGAATGAATGCTTGAGTCATGAACTTTTGGTCAAAATACAACCATGACATTCATTTTACAAATAATCAAGCATCACTGGCCAAGATATGGAAGCATATGAACAAGCATTACATCATTTCAATTTGTGGCAGTACCACGATTACACCTCACCATCACGAACGAACAATATGTGCTACAATGA
The DNA here is from genome assembly GCA_009831015.1 of Picea engelmannii. Lineage (NCBI taxonomy): Eukaryota > Viridiplantae > Streptophyta > Pinopsida > Pinales > Pinaceae > Picea > Picea engelmannii. Next base: position 84,227 of record ML831752.1, on the reverse strand, counting down.
ATCATTTTCACATTCATCTATGGAGTATGAACCAGTCATAGTCAAACCAATCCATGCATGTTATGAACCAACACCTTGATAATGATAAAAAGTCAATGAATAACAACCCACTTCGAGGGGGAAACCTACTTTTACAATATATTCAACGCACACGACAATATAAGATGATCCAAATACTAGGTATCCTTGGTGTGTGTGTGTGTGTGTAGGAGACACTAGGTACAATTATAATGAAAGGGTACAATGAAAGGTTCTAGTCGACCTACTAATATAACACTAGAAATGTAACAACTCAATATCTAGGGCTTAATAAGGGGTTTTATGCTTAACACGGGGATTTGTCTAGGGCTTAACATGTCCCTCCCTTTCAAACAAGTGGTGTCATCAACACTTGACTAATCGCAGTTGTTTCTACATGAAGAACTCATCTTCCCATGTTGCCTCTTCCAGTGGCAGGTTCTTCCACCCGACGAGGTACTCAATAATTGCTCAATTTTGCAGTTGCTTAATCCTTGTTTCAAGGATTGTTTCTGGTTCTAGTATGATTTTCTCTTCTCCATTAATCTCTAGTAAATAGTTTGGACTGGAATCTTGTCACTGATTATCTTCTTTAAGCAAGAAACATGGAAGATTGGATGTACACTTCCTAGTTGCAAATGAATAGCATGGTCATCATCCCAAGTAGGTGGAAGACCCTTAGGCATCTCTCCAAATACCTTGGAATGATTATTGATAACTCTTTGGAGATTCATTGGAGCAAAGGATATAGATGTTTGAACCTTTAGTGAGCAGAATTGTGTAATTACACTATGGTGTCCCTTTTTAAGTAATTGTGTCATGTTGTTAGAGCTTATCACTTTAGAGGGTTTCCCTTGGATACCTCTAATCTCAATTTCCTTGCATTATGAGGAAAATATCATGAACAGATATTGAAAATTAAAGGCCATTGTTCCTAATGACTATAACCATTGGACCTATAATACAACATCAATACCACCCATTTGGATTGAAATCATGGGACTATCTAATAAATACTCTCCCATATTGAGCTTAATACTATGGCACTTCCCTGAACAATTTATGATGCCTCCATCTGTAATCATTACTTGAAACTCTAGTGCTCGCAATACAAAGCAATTGATAAATTTTGCTAATTTGTAGTTGATAAAGTTATGGGTACTACTAAAATAATCAACATTGCTGCCCTTTTATTTTTGATATATCCTTCTATCTTGAGGGTTTGTGGAGTATTTATTTACACCAATGCATGACAATATATTGTTGGAGTAGTCTCTTCTAGCTCTAGATCATGTGGTGGTTCCAATTCTTGATCTTCTTCCTCTTCACTGTCTATCTAGAATACTTTCCTCTCACTGCATTTATGTCGCTTAGTGTATTTTTTGTCACAATTGAAACATAATCCATTTTCTCTTATTTCATCCATTTGTTGAGGTGTCAACCTTGTTGGTTGAATACCATCAAAATTCCTCATATCAATCTTTGAAATGAAGTAGTTCCTTGGTGTTAACTTGAAGCCATGATGTTGTGGATCTTGGAGTGATGAATGGTCTTGATTCTTAGATTCAATATTTGTGCTCTCTAAATGTGATAAATACTCCCCATATATGATTGAGTCTCAACAACATTGCTCTCCTTATTTTCATTATTTCCTTGGATCTCCATATCCCATTTAGGGATCCTCTGTAAAAGAATGGTTTCTATGGACTTCAGGGTTTTTTGTATTTCTTCCTTATTTTCATCCATCTTCTTTTTTATTTCATACATGGATTTTTGTATTTCTTCCTTATTTTCATCCATCTTCTTTTTTATTTGATCTTCCATTCAAAAGTTATGTTGATTGTAAGGTACATACCTTTCAATCCCTAATTTGGAGATTGTTTGGATGGTTGACCTTTGTCCTGATATATCTTTGAAATTTGAACCCTTATGAGTGTGAAATTTTGGCATGTAGTACTTTGATATGACTTCTTAAACTCCTGAAAATTTCACAATCTGAACCTTCATTGGTAAAACGTTATAGCAAAAATACCAAAATGGCTTGGTTAAGACTATTTTCATGATTAGTAAAAAAACCCAACTTCCATAAGATATATCTCAAAATTATAATCATTCAAAATCTGGAAAAAAAAATCCACTTGTAATTCACTATGTCTCCTTAGGATTTTGAAAATTGAGAGTCTAAAACTTGACCAAAATTTTTTTATAACAAAAATAAAAAGATGACTCATTTGAGACTAATTTCAAGACTAGTCACAAACCCTAACTTCCACAAGAGATATCTCTAAAACTATAATGAACAAAAAACTGAAATTTTTAGCACCTATTCTTTGCTACCTTTCCTCGGTCTCCTCAAAATTTGGTTGTATGAAACTTCCCAAAAAAAATATTATAGTGAAAATGCCAATATATCCTGATTGAAGAAGAAAAACCCTAGGATCGTATGCTCTGAAACCAAATGTTATGAACCAATGCCTTGATAATGATAAAAATTCAATGAATAATAGTCCACTTTGAGGGGGAAACCTCATTTTTCCATTCATTCAATGCATAAGACAAGATATGATGAGCTTTAGACTAGGTCTCCTTAGTATATATAGAAGACAAAGGGTACAATTATAATGAAAGGTTCTATCCCACCTACTAATATAACACTAGAAATGCAATAACTCAATATATATGGATTAATAATGGGTTTTATGCTTAACAAGGGGATTTATATATGGCTTAACAATGCAATCCATGAGCAATTGTCAACCAACATGGATGTAATCATTATTATCCAACAATGACAAGCTTAATAGGCTAACATGAAAGACTTCAACTACTCTTAGTGCACACTAGGAGGATACTTTAGAATCCAATGCATAGTATGGATTAGATGATTTTGACCTAAAATAGTATTGAATATTTAGGATTCGAAGGGTACCTTGAAAGTTTGGTAGGCAAACTTCTCTAGGTTGTGAAACTTCATAATCATATACATGTTGATCATTTTGGATATCAACATATGGCCACTAAACAAGCGTGTTGCTTCCAACAACTTGTGGATTTTGAATCTTTGGTTTCACATAAGAAAGACTTGTGGGTATATTCTAGTAATTGTGTGATAAGAATTAAACACTTGAGGCAAGCACAAATTCATATCCATTCCTAAAAAATACAATAATTGGATAGAGTTAAGATATTGTTCTATAGTGGACAAAGAAAAGGGACAATGAAGAAGAATAGGGAAACTAAACAACATAACTAGACATTCAAACTATCACCGAGGTTGAGCATTAGGAACCCCTCATATATTGTGTCCATGTTCTAAGGTATAAACCTGCAATATCATACACTAATAATAGTCATGTTAGATATACAACAATAGACCAAGCATGTGTAAATAAACCAAGGCAATGATGCCTATGGTTCTGCTAGTTGTACAAAACTCTTCTTGTGTACATATGCAATGCATTAACTCAAAATAGAAAAGAAAGATAGCAATCAACCAATGCATTGCATAATATTGAAAATGAGCAATTAGCAAAAATATACAACACAACAAAAAAATAAAAACATGCAATAAAGAAACCAAAAGAAATTAAAATGCAAAAAAATAAATGATTTGGGTTTTGTCTTTTTATGCCTTTTTCTTTATTTCTTTACTATGTACAAAGCAAGAAGAAAGCATGGTTTTCATGGAGGATACCATTTATAATGTTGGAAAACATCTTTCTTAATACAATCAAAATAAATTCCCATCCTATTGCTAAAATGAATCCTAATGTGAAGCAAAGAAGATAAAAGCGATACGCTATCAATTAGGCCTAAACAATTATCTATGACAGGAAGCATCCTAATGAATAACCTTACAAGGACCATCCCAGTTATCCTAAAAACCTCAAAATGATTGAGCCAAGATTCCTAGATTCTATCATTAAATATAAGAATGGAAATCAAATATGTTTCCTACTTCTCAAAATGATCGACAAACAATCTACAAGAAACCAGATGATTTTCGATAGCTTCGAAGAGAAACTCACTATGCTTATGGGGAAAAGGTGGCATATAATTAACATGACTATCGGTCTCAGCTTTATTTGCATGACCAGAGAAATAGGACTCAAGATATTCATCATAAATAAAAGGAGAATTCGGGTTGAAAAGAACAAGGCCCTAGGTTATGATGGAGTCATGGAAAAATGGAGCTTCTGCCAAATCACTTAACTTACCATTTTCCTTGTCTTCACAAGTGTTAAGTTCATCCCTTGTGACCCAATCCCTCAAAGAAAAACCATGTTGATTAGGTTTATCATATTGAACTTCGGGCATATGGTTATTATTAGGAGGAAAGCGAGCATTAACCCATGGCCAGGTTTCTAAGAGACCATTGTAAAAATGATGTCGGTGACCATTGGTAAAAGAGTGGAGGAAGCATGCATGATTTCTAGGAGTAATTACCTATGAAAATCATTCAAAATCAGTATGTGGCTAATAATAGGGCTATAATGCCCTGTGATCATCCTCATAAGCAAGAAAATCATGATTGGGTTTTCCATTTTAAAACACAACTATTGGAGATATTACACACCCACCAAGTATTTATTTTCTTATCTTTATTAGTCTATGTTGAGGGCACCCCTGGTCTAATATATTATCCCCTAGATGAGGGCACCACATCCTCTTTAGTCACTACTCAATTGTACTTCACTTAGACTAGTGGAGTCAAGTCTCGCATGGAAACCTCAATATTATCACCAAGTGTTGCATGCTGACCTTGGAATCGCCACTAGGAGGGCGCACTTCACATGCATGAGGCTAGGAGAGTGATACACATGTGCATGCATGATATTCTATCTTCTCCACTTGTGTGATTCAGTTAACTGGTGACTGGATGGCCAATTAACCAGGACTAGGTGGCAATTCACTCCAATTTATGTCATTGTATGTCCACATCTCTCTAGATCAATATTATGGTGCATTAGTTCATCCTTGTAGAGTATATCAGATGTAATTTTTCATTCTCTCATTCTATGGAATACAATTCTTTCATTCTTTCTCTCCAATTCTTCTCTTCTACTCTTAACTTTGAAAGTTTTGTGTTCATCGTTGTTAGTTATATTCTTTGTGTAGGTTTCACTCCAATTTCACAACAACTAGGCCTCTGAAATGATCAAGCTTGAACAAAAAAAAATCCATGTCATCAAAATGAAAGCTAGCAATGTCTACCTCAAGTTCTAAATCTTACTCCCCGTGACAAATGACATTAATCTCTAAAGAACTATCAACAAGGCAACTTTGAGAGGCATCAATAAAGGTTTTTCTTTTACACCTCTTATACTCAAGTGAAACAACATTCTTCCAACCTTAGAGAGGGAGTTCACTAGCACCAGGGTAATGGCCTTGGTATGCATGTCTATGGTGGAAGCACAAGATATAGGATTGTTTTTTATTTGGTCCATATTAGCTTGGAAAAGGGCTTCATCAAACAGGAAGATATCACACAGCTCTTACTTCAAAGATAGATTGTGAGTAAAATTATGTTCATTATATGAGTTTTGATTTAGGGTCATCAATTTTGTTTTTAATGGTCTAAAGAAAATACTTAGGTATTTCAGAGTGATCATCCATCAAAGTGAAATCCTCCGTAACTTTTTCCCATTTCTCCCTGCATCTTTGAAGAACTTCAAATATTTTAGCCTCTGAGAAACTATCACAGGTGTGAAGGTTATGAGCTTGATCACAAAAATCACGCCATGGGAGAGCTAATGAATTATATGATTTAGACCTTAAGTTCATAAATAATGTCTTGAAAAGGTTGAAAAAGTTCTCCCAACGAAAGATGGAATGCTTGAGTAAGAATTGTCGAAGACGAAAATTCCATTCTTTGCGATTGCTTGAATCTTCTATACCTATAATAGATAGTTTGTGCACCTTCTTCCTAGCACCTATGTTCTCTAATACCATGTGAAATTGGAGTGAAACTTGCACAAAGAATATAGCTAGCAACAATGAACACAAAAATTGCAAAGTTGAGAGAAGAAGAGAAGAATTGGAGAGAAGTGTTGGGTATGTGTTATATTCTTTGCAGTGTGTGTGTGTGTGGGTGCGTTAGATATGACAACTACGTCTGACGATTCCTAGGGGGGTCCCAGGGGGGGGGCAAGTATGCCCCCCCCTAGTTATGCGCAGTGTTCGGGGCAGCACCCCGAAATTTTTTTTTGGCCGGTTTTTGCTATTTTTAGCGGATTTGTAAATTAATCCCGGATTAAGGGATTAGGGTTTTGGTATCTACGAAATACCTAAAAACATTGTATATATTGTATGGCGAATGGTGAAA